>JARYGA010055676.1:0-48154 GCA_030545235.1 Helianthus tuberosus
AGGAACTCCACCAGTAGTGATGGTGTGCTAAAAGTAGTTTAACTAAAATAATTAAAATTAACCTAAATCTATATTCAAAGTTATACTCTAGACTCTCTAAGACTCGACTAAACTACTAACCGACAAGTGAACCGATTGACTGTAGTAAAGCTAAGTAAGTCTGGATATCGAACCCACGAGACTCGATTAAATTACACTAATGACTCTATGTAGACTAGGACTGACACAGACATGACTAATTGTTTATTTGATTGGGGGGGGGGGGGTGTTCTATAAATTCTAAAAGTGCAATTAAATTAAACTAATTAACTAGATTAACTAGAAGCGACTTTGGACGAAGGTTTTAACTCAGTAGTGATGAAGACTACCTAGGTTGAGAATCCCTCTTGTTATTGAAAGGCTTTATATCAGATACTAATGTGATTTGGAACCGGGATCTTTGGATGCTAAATCCTAAGAGAAACCGAACAGGACTCCCGACCCTTCTCAGGAAGACACCTATGAACCTCTACGGATTGTTACGAACACCGACTAGCTAGACTTCCCTTATGGTTGCCTAAAGTTCTAGGAAAGTGCCCTAAATTGACTAACTACTTTTCAGTGGAAAGTCTAAGGCGACTAATGGGCTCAACTTGGTTTAATAGACAGAGTAATGGCAAGGCAACTAAAACCGACTTTTCTCAAAACCTAGTCCTAGCAATTTACCAATCTAGACCTATTAACAACCTAGCACTTCTCAGCACTAAAGTTAGTAGAATAATTATGCCTAATTAATTCTTGAATACCGTTTTTATGGTTTATTGGCCAATTCACCACAAGATCACCTGAACCCGCTAAATAATCAACACAAGTTTATTATTTGAAAGACATTCAACAAAACTTATGTAAAACAAGTAAACAATCATAAATCAAGCATAAATACGCATATACACCAAATTAAGTAACCAAAGTCTTTTACTTTACTAGAAAACCCGAATCAACATCAATATCTAATAAAAATCCAATCTTTAACAAGAGTTCATCTTTAACTACGGTAGTTTTAGGCGTTTAGCCAAGAATAATAACGAATAAAGTCATAAAAATCATGTTTAAAATTGAATTCATAGGCAAGAATATGAAAACAAGGAAAACGAGAGCAAAACGGGAAGAAAAAACTCGTAAATCTTCACTTCCGATGCTTCAAACTCCTACTGAATGATTCCCAAGCGTCCAGAACTTCAAAACCGTGCACTAGCAGCTCCCGAATGCAACCTTGAACTCCAAATTCGTCTCTAGCCGTCCATGAGATGTTCAAAGATGAATATATAGTTTTCCCATGACCTAAACCGTGCACTTCACGAAACTCACTGTATCTGAGGTTCTCTCGCGCCCGACGAGAAGAATAGGTTCACCGGTTGCGCCCCGCGATCGTGTATAAATTCCGGAAACAATTTAACCTCTCTCGCACCCCGCGAGAGAGTCTCTTTTTACATATCGCGGCCCGCCAGAAAGCATTAGATGCAATTTTTGTTGCCGTTTTGTCCTACGACCTTCCAATTACGTCCCGATACTTGGTTTCTTCGCATTTTATCTCATTTTTCGTACTTTTCAGCTGTTTCTATCAACCAAGACCTGTAAAACATGATTATATCAAAAGTATGCACATTCTACCGAAAACCGAAACTAAAACTAAGGAAATATGTAAACTGCCAAAATGGTCTCTGAGGTTTGGTCACTTTTGCCATTTTACTCCAAACTCAAACCTTTTGAATCTGGGTCCCTATGGTTTCAATTTTGTTGCCATTTTCATCGAAAATCAAAATCTTGTCAGATTTTTCGGTTAACATCTAGTTTTTTCTTGTCATTTCCCTCCCTTTTAATGAAGGGCAAAATGGTTCGCATGTGTTGGCCTGGTAACATACACTAAACCCGGAGAAAATCGAGAAATATGAATGTAATGTATGAAAATCGGAGGGTATCCATGGTTGGACACAGTGACAACTCAAAGTGAAGTTAGTTCACACGACGTTTGGTGTGGCATGCTTTGGCCTAATAGGTCCTTCGTACTCTCATTGGTAGTCCCCAGGTAGGTAAACTGGTCCGTAAATTCGGATATATACGAATGCCAATCCTAGACAGGACGTCCCGACTACCGGTACTCGAACCCTTCCGGTTACTACATGCCCGTCACATGAACTCACTTTGATGGGATTTGAAAACAAAACATCACAAAGTTTGAATAACGTGAAATAAGTATCTTGAAAATAAAGGGATATGTTTAGAAAATTCAAAGGGAATTGTGAACTTATAAATAATGGTTTTATAAGTTTTGTATGGTACATTGTAGGTGGAGTAATATATATGAAACACATATGTAGACTTCATGACATAACTAAAACACATTATATATATCACGTAATCAAGTAGCAAATAGAGTGCTGGCATGCATTTGTGTGTGAGATGTAAGGAATTTAAATGCGAGAGTAAAAGCAAATCATAAGTTAAACATAACATAAAATCACATAAGCACGTAGGTCTTAGTTGACTAAAGTATAGGTTCTAAGGGTCTAATAACCTATCCTATATCCCTAAAGTCAATAGCTCTAATACTAATTTATCACACCCCGATCTGCAACAGAATAGGTGATCGGGGCATGATTTGGTTGACTTGAGAGCTTATGATTTGCTATTACTTGTTTTAAATGATCATTAATTCATAACAAATGTTTTACGAAACAAATAATTCAAATACACAATTACAAACACAAGACATTGTTCATAACAAATAAACTACACTAATTTGTTTCTTGTTAACTAAGGCCCATCCTATGTCCAATCTTCTCTTCGTACACTGTAACACCCCGAAAACGGGTTTGGTAATCAAATTCCGTTAATACTGAAAGACGGGTGAAATACCGTTAGTGGTAAAATTTAACCCGGTGAATATTAGGACTTAAATAAATAATCCTAATATTAACTAAAATGTGAATAAAAGCTTCTAATGAAATGAAATTTATAAGAGGCCGAGTAACGGGATTTAAAATAAACTTAGTCATAGATTCCCCGAACCCACTAATTTAACTAGGAATGTTTAACCTAGTTAATAAGTGGGGAATATTGTTAGAAATAAGTAGGTTGTGCCCTACTTAATTAACTAACCAAACATGAGGGACCAAAATGGGATAACTTGAAAATGGTTTTATTAAACTAAATAAAATAACACAACACACACACACAAGAGTGTGTGGTGCGTGTTCTGGATCGACCAGGAAGGGGCTCCAAGGAGCAAGAACCCTAACTCAACCAAATCCATCAAATTGAAGGTCAGATCTAGCCCGAATCGGATGCATGAACACATATTAATGATCACCTAGTCGTGGGGATCACAAGGTATGTTGAATTTTATGATTTAATAATACTTTGAGATTATGACGAACAATCATAATCGAAATTCTGAAATCAATGTTGAATCTATGAGTGTTATTATGATGAAATCTTCGTTTAGAAACAAAGCCTAGTTGAAAAACTTGATGAATTGGTGTCAACACTAGGGATTTGATAATTACCCCATTATGTGCTAAGTGGGTTTTATGACAATATGATGAACACTCGGATTAGAGTGTTAAATTGATGAATATTGATTGTTATGATATAAGCTCTTGATGTAATTCATGAACACTAGATATAGAGGTTTGATTTTTGATGTAAATCTTGGTGAAAATAACTAGTTATGAACTAGTTAGTAAATATGTAAAATTATGCACATTAGGTGTTTGTTAAAATGCCTAAATGAGAACTAAAGTGTTGAAATTTAGAGTGAAAACACGTATTTGAATGATATGGCAATTACGCGTGATATGAAGTGATAAGGGTTCTAAATACTATGTTGATTTAGACTTAATGTTGTAAACCATGTGATTGAAAGTAGTTAACTTTAGATGAGTTAAGTTAACTAATCATGAAGTTGAATAGTAGCTTCGGCATAGAAAATAAGTGAGGTGGAATAGTCGTGATTTTTGATGACTAATTTAACCACCATATAAATGTTGACGATAGTTTGACTCAGGACAAACTAGATGGAGGCTTGGGGTGAAGCGGGTCAAACGAAACAAGAAAGAAGAAAAGGCGTAACTTGGATACAAGGTAAGTTAAACTTACACCCTTTTTCTTATAATTACTATACACTTACTAGCGAAAATTGATCGTGAATAATGTTAAGTGATTTAAATACGATGATCCGGCATGATACAATGCAAGTCGGAATGAATAAAAAGGTAGGAAACCATGAATTATGCTAAAAGGGGTAAAAAGGTAAATTAGTCATGTGATGACGAACAAATAAAAATAGTTTTGAGTAAAACGAGTTTAAGGGAAAACCATCTCATACGGATAGGTTTAAAGGGATGAAATGGTAACTAAATACCATCTCATATGGATAAATGGTCACTTAGGCTAAATGGGTCAAATGGTGTTGTTAACACCATTTGACAACTTCAATTGACAATTGCTTATTGAGTGTTGTAATCACAGGAAACAACATAAACGTGCGTTGCTTTAACTAGAAAGATTTAAAGCAAAAAGTTGTGTAAACGGGTCAATACTTTGACCCGAGCCAGGTACGTATAAATAAGCTTTTAGTTCAGCATACAAATTTTTGGTCAAATATTTAGCGAAGGTTCTTCGTCGTAAAGTGAGCGACTAAAGTTGACCAAAACACCCTTGAAGGGTATATCAGGCAAACGACCCATAGGGGTTGATTAGGAACTTACTTTAAGATTGTGGAATCACTAAATATGAATGAAAGTCATAGGAATTTATATTCTTGGGTCAAATGCTCAAAAATGGTCATTTGCGCAAAATGATCAACCGATGGGTAAAATTTGGAGAAAGGGTTCATTATGTTAAATCCACCACAAAATAGTTGTGGTGGAATATTTGTAGTTAATTAGACATGGAATTTTGTAGCGTCAAAAGAAAAGCACAAGTTCTAGACTAAAATGCGTAAATACCCTTAACGGGTCAAAATAAGCATTTAAGCGTAAACGGGATTTTATTATGTAAGAAACCTGTGATTTGAGATTAATATGATAGGAGATATTGAAATAATGAATTTTATGAGTTTAAAGATCAAATAAACATGTTGGTGTGATAAAATCATGAACGGGTCAATATTTGGTAAAAAGGGTAGTAAGCCGAAGACATAAAAGTCTGAAATTTTGTTAATCCGGATGTCGGATTTTAACTCCATAAGATGGAGAATTAAATTACGGTCGCGTAGGAAAAAGAATCGCGTAAAACGGATCAATAACGAATGAGTTATGTCCGTTTTCGTAAAACTTGGTTTGGCTGGAAATATGCAGCAACAGGAATCAACATTCTGTCGAAATGGGGGCTAGGCGTCACGCGACGCCCCCTAGTTCCGGAAAAACTTCATTTTTTTTTTGTTGTTTGACCCATGTAACTTGTTTAAACTATTTATTTAACTATCAAAACTAACTTTTAAGTTGGTTTTGATTATAGGTGATCGCCAAGAGTGCCCGGATGAAGATCAAGCTCGATGAGGAAGCGAACACGATAAAATACAACACTCGAGATTAAAGCTTCCGCACGGCGTTACGTCATAACTTTTAAACGACGAACTTATTTATATTATGTTGAGAACTTTTAAGTTGTAAAAGTTTTAGATTACTCGTATTTTCTAAGGAAACTTAATCGTAATTACATGTTTATTTTCGTTATTTACACGAAAACCTTTACAATAATAACAAGGGTGTTACATACACGTTCACTTGTATCATGTGTAAAAAATGGTTTTTGGGTTAACAAAGGTTGGTGAGTGAACATTTTTGTTATTTGAAAAATTATTATGTTTAAATTTGGTTTATTGAGAAAACGTGCGTTAACCAATGTGAGTAAACATGTTGTATGTAATATATCAAATGTCAGAAAGAATACAATAATTTATAGTATAGGGGCTAATGTGTAACATGGTGTCCTATATAAACACCTTTCTTGTAAACCCTAAAAATGTTTTTTTATCAATTGAAGACAAGCCCCTTTGTTCTCTATACCTGTTGATATGGTATCAGAGCAGTGTTTATGATTCTTAAACACTTTTGCTCAAGCCAACTCAACCTCAAACCAAAAAAAAACCCGTTAATCAATATCAAGATCAAACCCCGAAGATCAAACCTGCCGCCTCCATCAAAAATCGTCTTTGTCAGCCGCACAAAGTCTAAAACTTCAACCAGGAACCCTAGCCGTCTGCCCAGGAAACCTAGCCGCCGCCTTCAATCTAGCGGGAACCCTAGCCGTCACCTTCAATCTAGCGAATTTACTAGCAGATTTGTTGCGTGCCATTTCAAATCTTGAACGAGAGTTCAAGTTGCCCGGCGTATTTGATAAATACGCGGTAAGTCACGCTATTCCGGCGTCGTTATTCCGGCGAGCGTTATTCAGGTGAGCGTATTTAGTTGGTACAGAAAAGAGTAGAAAGGGAAAAAGTACTCTCCGACCACCGCACCCGCACCTTCCACCGACCGTTAAATCTTTTTTTTTTGAACTATCTGTTGCTTGTGTTGTTCAAAGAAAAGTAGAATGAAGATGGTTAATTATGTGTTTTAAAGAGATGTACAGAAGCAAGAAGCAGGTGGTGGCTCCATAGTTTGCTTTGGGTTTGGGTTTCTCAAAGAAAGAGAAAGTAGAGGTAGGTGGCTGAATTATAAAATAGGGTTAGCTACCCTTGTTTTCGATAGAGAGAGGAAGGGAGTAGAAGTGGGTGTTTGACCGAAAATTTAAATACACCTGGATATTTAACTGTCCACTACTGGTAAAAAATAATAATAATAATAATAATAATAATAATAAAATAAAAAAAAGGAAAAAAGTTACAAATGACTAATCATCAAGTCTATGAGCTACTCAAAGACTATCCACCAACAAGTGGAGAAGTCTATTTAACAACGCAGAAGGGCGGTGATCAATTCAACTCTTGGATTTTTTATTGTGGAGCCACGAATACAATGACGTTTGAGCCATTGGACTTTGTCTCTACAAAGAAACCAAACAGAACCCACATCAAAACTGCAAATGGTGAAAATGTTTTAGTAAAGGGAGGAGGAACTGTCGAAATATCTCCAAGTCTAAGACTGTCAAATTGTTTATATGTTCCTTCGTTAACGCACAAATTGTTATCAATAAGTTATGTTACAAAGGAACTCAATTGCACAGTTCTAATGCACTCTCATTTTTGTATCTTACAGGACATCAGAACTGGAAAGATAATTGGGCGTGGCACTGAACGACAAGGCTTGTACTATGTGGATGAGGTGACTCAGTCAGGGACTGCGATGCTTGCTCACGGAACAAAAAGTAGAGAAGTATGGCTTTGGCATAGAAGATTAGGGCATCCTTTCGCTGGGTATCTACACCTTTTACTCCCTGAGCTTTTCCCGTCCAATAGTACATTAGATTGTGAGACATGTGCCTTAGCCAAAAGCCATAAAAAACCATTCAAACCAAGTAACACTAAAGTCAGTGAACCCTTTTCACTAATACACTCAGATGTTTGGGGTCCAGCTGAAACTAATGGAGGTCAAAACTTTCGTTTTTTCCTATTATTTGTTGATGACTGCACCAGGATGACCTGGGTGTATTTTTTAAAACACAAATCTGAAGTCTTTGACAAATTCAGAATGTTTTACAACATGGTCCAAACTCAATTCAAAACCAACATTCAAATCTTACGATCCGATAATAGAGGGGAGTACGTTAATAACTCCATGAAACATTTTTTCCAAGAATGGGGAATGATTCACCAAACCACTTGCCCAAAACACCCAGAACATAATGGTGTAGTTGAACGGAAAAATGGGATTCTGGTAGAAATGGCCCGAGTCCTTATGCTTGAATCTAAAGTCCCTAAATCTTTTTGGCCTGAAGCTATAAACACAGCTGTATATCTTCTTAATCGTTTACCAAGCAAATCCCTTGACCTACAAACTCCCCTAGATACCTTATCCACATTCACCAAACTACCCCCACCTCTTACATTACCACCTCGGGTCTTTGGGTGTACAGTTTTTCCCCATGTACCAAAAACCGAGCGATCCAAACTAGACCCATGTGCCGAGAAATGTGTCTTTGTTGGTTATGGAGTGAATCAGAAAGGATATCGATGTTATAACCCATTACGACGTCGTATGATTACCACTGTCCACTGCGACTTTCTTGAAACAGAATATTACTATCAGTCTCATCTCAGTGGTCAGGGGGAGATAGAGCATGAGGACTCACTGAGTTGGTTGAAGTGGATTCCATCGGCAAACGAAGACGAGTCATCTCATACATCCACACCAAAGCCTGTCGAAAGTTCCACCCAAGAATCATCCAGACTGGTGTTCGAGGTAAGTGACTCTCCAAACCTTGAAAATGTGCCTGAATATGATCCAGTCATTACTAACAATCACGAAAGTTCCGAGACAATGGAACAGGTGGAGATTGCTGAGCAGAACAATGCAGTCCAAGGAGAGGCCGAATCAAATGAACAACATGATGGAGGCAATGGAACAACACCGGGAACATACGTTTTACCTCCAAGAGCCAATAGAGGGGTTCCTCCAAAACGGTACTCCCCAGAAAGGTGAACCAGAACTTCAAGATATCCTGTAGCTAATACGGCTGATGGAAACTTATCTAATAGTGCGAAAGCATTTGTTACATCTCTATACTCCGAACAAATACCTAGTTCCGTAAAGGAAGCCCAAAGTCAGAAGAACTGGAAAGAAGCAATGGAAACAGAGATGCATGCTCTTGTGAAAAACAACACATGGGAGAAGTGTAGCCTTCCCAAGGGAAAGAAAACAGTTGGATGCCGGTGGGTGTATTCAATCAAATATAAACCAGATGGGTCCATTGGGGAGATACAAAGCACGACTTGTAGCCAAGGGTTACACTCAGACGTATGGGATCGATTACTCTGAGACTTTTTCTCCGGTTGCAAAAATGGACACCATTAGAGTCCTCTTCTCTGTAGCAGCCAATAAGAACTGGCCTATCCATCAGTTCGATGTTACAAACGCATTTCTTCATGGAGACCCAACGAAAGAAGTCTACATGGAAGCACCTCCAGGTTTTAGAGTGAGTTTTAAAGAAGGGGAAGTCTGTTGGTTGAAAAAATCTTTATACGGGCTGAAACAGTCTCCTCGGGCATGGTTTGGAAAGTTCACTTTGGCCATGAAAGAATATGGGTATCACCAAAGTAATGCTGATCATACACTGTTTCTCAAGAAAAGAAATGGTCTTGTAACGTGCTTGATTATATACGTAGACGGCATGATTATTACTGGAAACGATGTAGAAGAAATAACACAGCTGAAAAAGAATCTGTTCTCAAAATTTGAAATGAAAAACCTTGGGAATCTCAAGTATTTCCTCGGGATAGAAGTCCTCAGGTCTAAACAGGGGATCTTCATCTGCCAAAAGAAGTATGTCCTCGATCTCCTTGCAGAAACCGGGCTGATTGATTGTAAACCGGCGGATACCCCAATGGTGGTGAATCACAATCTTCACATGGAACTTAATGGAGAGCTTGCAAACAAAGAAAGGTATCAACGGCTCATGGGCAAGTTAATCTATCTCTCTCACACTCGTCCTGATATAGCTTATGCTGTTGGAGTAGCAAGTCAGTTCATGCACCAACCACAAGTTGCCCACATGGAAGCAGCTCAAAGAATTTTAAGGTATCTCAAGGGGACCGCAGGCCACGAAGTATTATTCAAAACAAATGGACATTTAAGTGTTGAGCTCTACACCGATGCAGACTGGGCTGGAGATAAAGGAAACTTAAGGTCAACATCAGGATATTTCTCCTTGGTCGGTGGAAACCTGGAGAAGTAAGAAGCAAAAGGTGGTTGCTCTGTCGAGTGCAGAAGCAGAATTTAGAGGGATAGCTCGAGGGTTAAGCGAAGTTCTTTGGATCTGGAAGCTTCTAGAAGACATCGGCTTCTCCCAAAAGGAACCAAGCAAAATTATGTGTGACAATACGGCTGTAATTCAGATCTCAGAAAACCCAGTTCAACATGACAGAACGAAGCACGTGGAGGTAGATCGCCATTTCATCAAGGAGAAACTGGAGGAAAAAATCATAGAGCTCCCATATGTGTCGTCTAAAGATCAACTTGCAGACATTATTACAAAAGCCGTCAACGAAAACGCGTTTAGTAGTTGCTTAAGCAAGTTAAGTATTGGTGATCCCACTACTCAACTTGAGGGGGAGTGTCAGAAAGAATACAATAATTTATAGTATAGGGGTTAGTGTGTAACATGGTGTCCTATATAAACACCTTTCTTGTAAACCCTAAAAATGTTTTTTTTATCAATCGAAGACAAGCCCCTTTGTTCTCTATACCTGTTGATTCATAACACAATCTCAAACAATAAAAACAAACCAACTTAAACGATTCAATAAATGTATGCATGTTGCACGGTATTATGGTGTGCCAATGAATGAATGTATGTTGCACGGTATTATGGTGTGCTGCAAGGTCTAAGCTCAATCAAACGGAGCTGACCTCGTATGGTTGGCAACGTCAAGTTCTGCTCATAGGTAATGGGGAACATACGAGCCTATGATGATGTGATATCCAAAATGAATGAAATGCCCAAGTGATAAACAACCAAACAACACATAACACAATCTCAAACAATATACAAACCAAATGTAATGATTCATATGAATGTATGCATGTTGCACGGTATTAGGTGTGCTGCAAGGTCTAAGCTCAATCAAACGGAGCTGACCTCGTATGGTTAGCAACGTCAAGTTCCGCTCATAGGTAATGAGGAATCGACGAGCCTATGATGATGTGATGTCCAAAGCGAATGAAATGCACCAACTGATAAACAACCAAACAACACATAACACATATACTTCATATAATGGTAATTGCACGTATTTGAATTTGAAAAATGCAATAAAGATACGCGACACATGATACACCAAAAAACGTATAAATAAAAAGGAAAAAGAGGAGTTGTAAGATTCACTCACAGTTTGCGTTTGCGATTCCTTGCAAAAATGAACGTACGCACGAGATTGTGAAACTTGTAACAATGCGGGTTATCCTAAAACAAGAATTTGAAACAGACTAAATAAAATGAAATTATAAATAATGAAATTTAATTGTTTTAAAAAGTGCATTGACGATACTATGATCATCATTTTAGATGGGACATTAATGGCTTAATGCAGTGGAAAATATGCCTGAGGATTTGCAAGTAGGCTTTCTAGCTCTTTTCAACACGTTAATGAAATGGGTTATGACACTTTAATTACACAACGAAGAAACATTATACCAACCTTGCAAAAGTGGTTAATTATGAAAAAAAATCTTTTATTGAGTTATAATATATTTTTCACATAACATGTTTTTTAGATAAAACAATACTATTCATCTAAAGACTTTTAAAATCCAAATTTTATTATTTCTTTTTTTTTATTCATTAAATTTAAAAGGAAACCATAAGTTATTTTAATTCAATAAATCTTTTTATTACTAGTAAATATGTTAAAAGGCATAAATCGTATCATAAAAATTCCAAGTTATATATATTTTCCAGAAAATCAAGAAACATATTCAAGAATTTTTATGTTGATGATTTTTTCATATTTTTAAAAAATTCCAAATAATATACCATGATAAAAAATAATGTTTATTCCATAATATGTCTAAAAAAATTCCCGAAAGTTACAAGACGTGTTCTAACATGATTCTAATCAGTAATCTATATTTTTTTTCATCAAAACACAACCTAAGATCAAAAGCCCCAAAATCTACCTTCTAACCTTATTATATGTATTAAAAATGAATGATATACGTCGGGATCATTTGTTTATTTAAATTTAAAGTATAAATATAACCATTAACCAAACATGTTACATGTATTATTTGATCACCGACATACATTATTATATGTATTAATTAAATTAAATATGAATGATATATGGCGGTCCAAACAAAAAGCATCCGGCCATACACTTGTTTTTTCTCTCTGTCTTTCCACCATATCCCCCCCATTCACATTCATTCGCACTGCCCAATCTCTGCAACACTTTCCCCTACAATTTCTCCGATCAAAACCTCTGTTTTGAACCATGTTGCCGGAAAAACCAGTTGCTCCACCACCGTGGGTCCTGCGGTCCACGATTCACTGGTCTTTCAGGATCCTTATATTTGCTTTTGCTCTTGGTTTACTCATTTTCTGGGGTATTGACGGCTTCGGTGTTACTGATTTCCACAATGATTTCGTAACCACGTTTGATAGCAAAGCAGCTGTAAACAATTTCACCCTCACCCATCCAGATTCATATTCAGATTCAGTTTCAAACCCTCCTCCTCCTCCTCCTCCTCAGTTTAACTTGAATTTAACAACTATCCAAAAAACAACAACTCCTGCTGCAACAAAACCCTTGAAAGCTCCAGATCCGGTGAGTCTGAAGTGGGTTTCAGCTGAGCTGGAGCCGGATTACTCAGCGAAGCTACTAGCACAGTGGTTAACTCCGGGCGGGGAGCCCTGTAAGGATTCCGTCACCGAGGATATTACTATCCGGGGTTTGGACCGGGGGGATATTAATATTATTGAGTTGTCTACCGGAGATATCCATGAATATGTTATCCAAGCAGTGGATGGATCGGGTAACCCGCGTTGTTTGGGCGGTGATTACTTTGAAATCGATTTATCCGGTGAAACTTGGAAATCTCGTCCTCCGATTAAAGATTTTAGCAATGGGACTTACTCATTTTCCCTACAAGTTCATCCCGATTTTGCTGGAGACTATAATCTAACGATAATACTACTGTTTCGACACTACCAGGGGTTAAAATTCTCCCCGGAGCGATTCGCGTTTGATAAGCTTCTCCGGGTGGTTCGGATAAGGTTCAGCAACTCGAACGGGTCTGCTCGGTTGCCGGAAATCGAGCAATGTAAGAAGTCGGATTACAATCGGGATGTGTGGGCGGGTCGATGGACCCGCCACGGGAAGAATGAGCATTGCCGGATCAGCAATGACGGACGCTATCGGTGTTTGAAACCGGATTACCCGTGTAAACACCCGTGGTGTCATGGGCCTCTGGGATCCGTGGAGAGTAATGGGTGGGTTTACTCGACCCATTGTTCGTTCAAGTTGTTTGATTCCGAATCGGCTTGGAATTGTTTGAATAATCGTTGGTTGTTTTTCTGGGGCGATTCGAATCACTGTGACACCATTCGGAACTTGCTTAACATTGTTTTGAATTTTGAAACAGGGATTATTCCGCGGCTGTTTGATATGAACATTACTAACCCGAGTAATCCTCGGCAGTCGTTCAGGATCACAAGTGTTTTCAACGGGCATTATAACCATACCGGAAACTATCAGGGGTTGAATTCGCTATACAACCATGGTTACCGAGAGTACTTGAACAAGTACTTTTCGGGGGAGACTGTTCCGGACACGTTGATCATGAATTCGGGGTTGCACGACGGGGTTTACTGGCCGAATTTGAGAAGATTCATAAAGGGGGCCGAGGATGCTGCAGCATTTTGGTCGGAGGTTCTTGATGGAGTGAGGCGGAGAAAGGTTGCCGTCCCGAATGTTATTTACAGGACCACCGTGGCGACGGGTGGGTATGCGCGGAGATTAGTGTTTAATCCCAACAAAATGGAAGCGTTTAACGGTGTGTTTGTAGACAAGTTGCGGCAGTTGGGTTTGATTGATCATGTGATAGATCATTTCGATATGACTTATCCTTGGCACTATGATAATCGGTGCAATGACGGGGTGCACTACGGCAGAGCTCCAGCCAAGATGAAATGGCGAGATGGTGAGATCGGCCACCAATATTTTGTCGACTTGATGTTGTGTCATGTGTTGCTCAATGTCCTGTGCTCAAAATAGGAGGATAGGATATGTATGTATGTATGTATGCAGTATATCTTGTATTCTTTTTACCGTTTAGTTTACTTTTATTTCATTTCAGACCCTACCTTAGCTTTGCTATTGACGGGATTTACCGAGGATCATGAGTTTACTTTAATTTCATGGTGTCATAAAGAACTTGCCAAAAGATCTTATACATGTGCTTTTTCAAGTACATTTTCTTCACTTTTTCTCTTCCTTTAAGTCCCAAACGTCGTCGTTCTGACGGGTTTTTAAGCAAATATTGAAGGTGTTTGGATAGAACAGTGGTTCCTGAATGCCCAGTGGGATGTAGAAGACCACTCACATTGTGTTCAACAATCTCTTTTGTACCTCCTGCATCTGTTCCTAGTACCTAATCAGCAAAAAACTAACTGGGTTAGTGTTCAGTTAGTTTGAGAGTGCTAGAGGAAAATAAATTGAAAGTTGGGAGTGCTATCGACCAATTGGTGAAAGTTTGGGTTATATAAATCCAATATGTCTTTATATTAACCAAAAAATGAACAAAACGAAAGAAAATATTCGTACCGGAATACCATTTGCCATCGCTTCGATTGTCACTCTTCCGAACGTTTCTCCAATCCCCTGTGCTCATTTAGTCAGTCAAAATTTACTTTTCATTTGGGGCGTTTCGGAATTGTTATATAAACAACTTATCTGCATATCGCGTTACTAAAAGCCGACAAGAGTCATTTTTTTTAATTTATTTAACGCGTTTCAGATAAAACACAAAGCACAACTTATAAGTAAACAAAATCTGTAGTTAACTACTTGTGGTATTTTTAAGAAGTATAATACCTGGGAATTTATAACATAAACATCTGCTGCAGCATAAAGCGAGGCGACCCGTGTCGTTGCAGGAGTCCATATAACTGAATTTTGTAAGCCCGAATGATTCGACAAGAAACCGAGAAGTGATTTGACATAAACAACCTTATTACTCTTGGATCCAACTGAACCAATCAGAAGCTTAATATCATTCCTCTTCTTTTCTTCACTCCCATTCAACATTTTTTTGAAAACTTGTTCATCATCAATCATTCCACCAGGTTTTTTATTAGTCGCCAGGTGTACTGATTCGACTAGCGATAAATGACCCTTTCCGGGATTTATACTGCTTAATGCCATAACAAGCATATCACTATCTTTTACTCCCATTTCTTCTCTCACTAATTTTCTTAACAGAAGTCTTTTTTCCAGCATTTTTTCGACGGTGAACGTAGGGGTGTTTAGCGAACACGAAATGCCAGCTACGAAAGCGAGTTCGTCATTGACCGAGAGTGGAACTAGAGAGGGTGCAGATTTGAGTTTAATATTTTCTTCTTCACACCAAGTCATCCATTGTTTAGATTGTGATTTGGACAGAAATACCAATGTTTTTACACGGTTAAGCACACGCTTAGATCGATCAAAATACTCTCGTCGGTTTTCCATTATCCACCATACAAGTCGACGTGATCCTGATGCTGAATGATCAAGATACTGTTCTGTAATCATTTTAACTAATTGTCATTAATGTTACCATGTCACAAAAATGCATACAAAAGGAAAATATTTAAATTTTTCCATTTTTAAAATTAAGAGTAAAATGTCATTTTCGTTCTTGAGGTTTGGCCACTTTTGCGACTTTTGTCCAATTGCTTGTTTTTCCACATCTGGAACCAACATGTTTGAATCTTGCCATTTTCATCTGACTCGTTAACTCCATACATTTTTCTCCGTTAAATGAGGGGTATTTCCGTCTTTTTAGACATTTTTATTAAAATAGAAAACACTTTTAAGTAATAAAGATACACCTCTATTGACTTTCTAGTTATGACTTTTCTTACATACATTAACAAATAGGTAAAAGGACGAAAATACCCCTGACTTAATGTCACAAAATGGATGGAGTTAACGAGTTGGATGTAACTGGCAAGATTTGAAACCTTTTGGATCCAGATACGGAAAAACAAACCTTTAGACGAAAGTCGCAAAAGTGGTCAAACCTCAGGGACAAAAATGGCATATTACTCAAATTAAATCCTCTTATGTAAAGATTTAAAGACTTTTTAAGAAGACATTGCTAGATCAAAATATATAGGACATTCATTTGAGTAAAAAGTTATTAATTATTAAAGTAAATAAATTCTTCCGACTGTTTGTACAACTTCATGATATAATATAAAAGAGTTAAATGCCAAAATCGTCTATGAGGTTTTTGTAACTTTTTGTAACTGGGCCAAAATGAAACTGTTTGTTACTGGGTCTCTGAGGTTTTATTTTTGTTGACATTTCCATCCAAATCACTAACTCAATTTAAAATGTATCGTTAACTCCCATGGACGATTTTGGCAATTCTCAAACCTCAGAGACGATTTGGAATTTTACTAAAAAAATAATAATAACAATAATAAAAATCTCACCAATCCATGATGCACAGACAGCTGATCCTGCTATAACAAGATCTGCCTTCATTGCAGCCTTAAAACTAAGCTTATATTTATCCTCAACAACTTTGATCTTCTTTCTATAAAGTTCCGGAAGCAATCCACCCTTTCGGCTAAGCGCAACTACAGAAACCGCGCCTCCACAACTCAAAATCTCCGACGCCAGCTCCATCATCGAAAGTGGTGCTCCAGTCATCGAAAGCTCATGGAATACCAAAACAAATGTTTTTGACCAAACAAGCTGAGCAAATTGACTTTTTCTATCGCACGTTCCTGATCGCTTCACAGGACTCAATCCCACTACTCGGTCTTCAATCGAACCAAACGGGCCAACTAGCATCCCATAAGTAGCATTTGTTTGTGGAACTTGTTCTTGAACTTCAACTCTGGTACTGTTTTCATTTTCCAAAATCTTATTCTTACTACCACGCTTGGAACGAGAACTAGAACCGCGTCTAGATCTTTTGCTCCTTTTCTTTATAGATACAACGCTATTCGACACACCACGACCACCATTCGTTTCCATGTTAATATCCATCTTCTTTTCATCAAACTGATTGACATTGATCTTAACATCATCATCTGTCAACACATTACTGATATTGATCTCACTCACACTCAACTCAAAACTATTATCAATTTCATCATGGGCCCACATTGACTGGATACAAAATCCAGCATAAGCCCAAAGAGTGATCAAAAGCAACCAAAGTACTATCCTAGAATTTAATCTTCTAGGAGAGCCTCTAGGTGTCGGTTGACCTGATAATATCGATATTAACACCCGACGTGATGACTGTCTCCCTTAGTTTCTTTGCACATCTATCGGATCATGTTCATCCATATCGTTGAATCGAATTCAAGCAGCATAAGATCATAGGACGTAGTCTAATGTCTATCCAACATAATTGGTACATATTTAAACAGCTTTAAGTGATTGAAATATAACACCTACCCATAAGCCCTTCTACTTGCATATAAAAAAAAGTATTTCATTTTTATATGGATGAGTAATCTAAGTTGATTGTTTCAAATCATGAAACTTAATCATATGAATTAACAGAACATCATGTTAGATAGTTTTGTATTTATAATTATACATTATGTAAAGAGTTTGTTGGATTAGTGGTCCCTTATTTGGTCAATGTATCCTAGAAGATTAAAAGTTAGTGATCATTAAATGACTTGGTGATAGAACACACTAAGTGTTAAGTTGGGAGTGGCGGGCGTCAAAGTGATAGTTGGGGATGACAGCGGCCAATAGCCAATAGTTAGGGGTGATAAAATCCCATAACTCTTATATAAAAGATAACTGTAAAATATGTTGACGATGGAACCAAAAACTAATATGTGTGGTTGTTTTTTGTATTTTTTTTATACAGTTTTAGATAAATTTGCTCTCAACATTTTATTTTATTGTTATTTTAATCATTTATGATTTTTTTTGTTATTCTACTTGAACGGATGTTGATACGTCTGTGTCACAACCAATAACTCAACTATCCTAGTGGAGGTTGCTTCTTGATGTTGTTATTAATAATTATTGTTTGTGTTAATAGATTTTATCACCCCTAATTATTGGCTATTGGCTGCGGTCATGTCCAACTATCACTTTGATGTCCGTCACCCCCAACTTAACACTTAGTATGTTCTGTCACCACGTCGTTAACTGATCACTAACTTTTGATCTTGGTACTATACTTTTAGGGGTGTCATAGGGATCTTAGGAAAGTTATAGGGATCT
Source organism: Helianthus tuberosus (assembly GCA_030545235.1). Lineage (NCBI taxonomy): Eukaryota > Viridiplantae > Streptophyta > Magnoliopsida > Asterales > Asteraceae > Helianthus > Helianthus tuberosus. Next base: position 18,110 of record JARYGA010055676.1, read on the forward strand.
TAGGATACCCCAAAAGTATAGTAACAAGATCAAAAGTTAGTGATTAGTTAACGACGTGGTGACAGAACACACTAGGTGTTAAGTTGGGGGTGACGGACGTCATAGTGATAGTTGAGGGTGGTAGCGGCCAATAGCCAATCGTTGGGAGTGATAAAATCCAACAACCCTCATTGTTTAATGTAATTAAAATGTTAGAACCCCGTGTATTACACGAGTTGCATAAATATAATTTTATATAATAAATAATAAAAATATATATCTTTAAAAAAACTCGTATATTGCACGTGTTGAATAAATATAATGTCATTTGTTAACAAAATAGTCATCAAGATCTATCTTTTAAAAATGAACTTTGATATACTTATTATTATTATTATTATTATTATTAGTATTAGTTAATATGATCATAATAAAAATAAACGTTTATTATTATCTAATATTTTGTTTAAAATTATTATTATTTAATATGAGAGATAAGTAGGAAAATAAGGTGAGAAATCACAAGAAAGTGACACGTGTCCAAAATAGATTTTCATTTATTAGTATACAGAGATTATTTGAGTAAGATGCCAAAATGGTACCAGAGTTTAGACTATTTTTGTCACTATAGTCCAAAAATGGAACATTTTAGGGGAATTGGCAGGTAATAATCCCAACTAGACGTCATTGGCCATTGCCAGTCTCATCTTTGAATATTCCCCATGCCAGTTCCACCTTTCAGCTATTTTTCCTCCACCGGTCCTCAGTTAAAAAACTTAACGGGGTTAAGTTTTTTTTTCGAATTACAAACTGACGTATTAGGGCTTTTGATCAGAACAAGGATACGAGTCTATTGATGTAAAACTTACCTCGAAACGGTGCTCCAAACGATGAAAACGGTGCTCTGAATTACAAACCTAGAACTTTAATAATTTTGTCACCAGCAAAATCACCCGATCATATCCATATCCACTAGGCAATAATACATATACACCAATTTATGTCACCAGCAGAACCACCCGATCATATCCATATCCACTAGGCAATAATGCATATACACCAATTCAGGAGGAAACCCAATAAATATGAGAAAAAACCCTCTTGTCCAATTCGTGTCACCAGCAGAACCACCCGATCATATCCACTAAGCAATAATGCATATACACCAATTCAGAGGAAACCCAAAAATATGAGAAAAAACCCTCTTGTGAGAATCGAACCCATGATCTAATGGTCCTAAGCCTTATCTCACTCTCTAAAATGCCACTAGACTTTAATGCGATGGGCGTATATTAATGTTATAGTTTATAGAAAACAAAGTCAAATATGTCAATAATGCAATGTTTAATATATTTAATTCTTTTTTATTTATAGAAAAGAAACTCAAATATGTCAATAATGCAATCTTTAATATATTTAATTCTTTTTAATTATAGAAAACAAAGTCAAAATATGTCAATAATACAATGTTTAATTTATTTAATTCCTTTTTAATAGAGTTGTATGTAAAGTCAAATGTTATGTTTTTTTTAACGACAATAAATATTTACTTAAATAATGTAAAGTTTTGTTTAGATTGCCATCCCATGTCTTTTATCTCGATATGAAATCAAAGTAAACCGCTAAGAACACATGGTGTGGAGGGGTTTGAAGATGGGACATTACGTGACACGTGGATCATGCGTCAGAACGTGGCGTGGTGCTAAAACGAACGGTGTTGGAGTGGCGTGGTTAGTGGCGTTTATATATATATATAGGGTAGGGATCCTAAGAGAAGTCCACCATATTTGAGAAACTTGAGAAGCAATCTGGACCACACATTTTCCCTAAGCAAAAAATGCAAAAAAAAAGGTGAAAAAAATGCAAATTTTTTTTTTTTTTTGAAAAATCGCTGCTTTTTCTATACATATATGTATATTGTATTTATACACATGTGTATATTGTTAATCTTTTAACTATACATATATGTATATTGTCAATTATACATATATGTATATACATGTTTAAAATTGAAAAAATGTGTATATTGTTAATCTTAAACCATAAACACTAAAGCTAAACCCTAAAGCTAAACCCTAAACTCTAAACCCTAAAGCTAAACCCTAATGCTAAACCCTAATTCTAAACCCAAAAGCTAAAACTAAACACTAAAGCTAAACCCTAATACAAACCCTAAAGATAAAGCTAAACCCAAAAGTTAAAGCTAAACTCAAAAGCTAAACCCTAATGCTAAACCCAAAAGCTAAACCCTAATGCTAAACCCTAAATACTATTGCTAAACCCTAATACTAAACCCTAATGTTAAACCCTAAAACTAAACCATAAACCATAAAGCTAAACCCTAAACCCTAATGCTAAACCCTAAATACTAATGCTAAACTCTAAATAACAATTATTTTTCAATTTTAAACATGTATATATATATATGTATAATTGACAATATACATATATGTATAGTTAAAAGATTAACAATATACACATGTGTATAAATAAAAAAATAAATAAAAAAAAAAAATTTAATTCTTAAAGAAAAAGCTGCGATTTTTCCAAAAAAAAAAAAATTTGCATTTTTTTTTGCATTTTTTTGCTTAGGGAAAATGTGTGGTCCAGAATGCTTCTCAAGTTTCTCATTTAGCCTACTACTTCTCACATGATCCTTATCCTATATATATATATATATAGGGTAAGGTTCATGCGAGAACCACCCTTTATTGCGAGAACCGCGAGAACCAATGTGAACACAACCTAAAATAGCTAAAAAAACCTAACCCCCCCCCCCCCCCCCCCCCAAAACCTAACCCCCCCAAGCTAAATGCTAAAAACTAAAACCCCCCAAAAAACCTAAAAAAAACCTACCCCCCCCCCCCCCCCTAAAAAAAAACCTAAACCCCCCACCCCCACCCCCCAAGCTAAAATGCTAAAAACTAAACCCCAAAAAAACCTAAAAAAATCTAAAAAAATAAAAAAAAAATCTAATTTTTTTTTTAATATTTTTTATGTTAAAATCGCTACTTTTAGAAGCAAATTTTTTTTTTTTTTTTTAAATTAAATTTTTTTTTGCTTCGAAAAGTAGCGATTTTTTTATAAAAAATATTAAAAAAAAAAAAATTGTGTGATTTTTAGCTATTTTTAGGCATTTTTGGTTGTGTTCACATTGGTTCTCGCAATAAGAGGTGGTTCCTAACGGATCTTTGTCCTATATATATATATATATTTAGACATCAACCAATTAAAACACAATCAAAATCCACCCACCAATCAAGAGCCTCCACTTCACAACCCAAATTCCTCCCACGCCGGTGAAAAACCCAAAGCCCAAACATAAACGCCATGGACAACGCCATTCTCGGGGTGGTGTGTGCGGCGTGGCAGAAACGCCACAAAACCACGCCCACACCGTGTGGTCTAATGTCTTGCTTTAAACTCGTTAACACAAGTCAAGTAATACACCTTAATTACGGGTGTTGGTATATGGGAGAAAAATATGGGTGAACATGAGAGTAAGGAGAGGAATATATGGGTGTAAGTGGTTTTAAGAAGTGAGAGATAGAGAGAAACAGAGGTGTAATCTATTAGTTCAGATGGGATGCGTTTAACATTCATCATTATCACTTACACGCTTAACTTTATAAAAAAAAACTTTGTAAAATTTCATTTTAACCCTCTCGAATTTTACGTGGGTCAAATATAATAAGTTTCCGTACTTATTTTTATTTATGTTTTCGGTTGTTTGCGTTTTGTCATGTATAACAATTGAGAAACCAAATTCCACTGTAGCGAATACCGCATCAAGCTACAGTGCTTGATTTTCTTTACTTCGATTTTTTCCTTTTTTAGACTTCAACATTCATTATTATCATTTACACCCTTAACTTTGTAAAATTTCATTTTACCCCCTAGAGTTTTATGTGGTAATTTTTTTACGTGGGTCAATTATAAAATGTTTCTGTGCTTATTTTTATTTATGTTTTCGGTTCTTTACGTGTGTCATATATAACATGTTTTCACTAGGTGGTAAAAATTCGAGTTACTTTACATAACAACGCTGCCCACGAACGATACCATTCTTTAACTTAGAAACACAGTTTTCTTGCTGTTAAAAAGAACACTATCTTCTTAAGAGTTTTTTCAAGTACGTGTCAATATAGATCCAAGTTGTTTACGTTTTGTCATAATTTTTTTTTACCTTTCTTTAACTTAAAAAATTATATTTTCTTACGTGCTTTTTAAGTATGCTTCGGTATATATCTAAGTTGGTTTACGTTTTGACGTAAATTTTCTCGGCAATGAGTCAGGTTAAATATAATACGTTTTCGTGCTTATTTTATGTATGTTTTTAGTTGGTCTATGTTTTGATATAAGTTTTGATCATCACTATTATTATTATATTGTATATAAAAAATAAAATGGTGTTTGGGCTCATTTAGGCTCGCGAGCCTAAACAAGTTTTGTATTTCAGGCTCAAGCTTGCTAAAGCCCGGCTCGTTCGAGCTTTTAACCGAGCCGATAACGAGTAGCTCTCGAGCTTCTGAGCTTGTTTGCACAATTGCACCCCTAGCCGCCAGTGTGATTTCACACCTGGACTTAGAGCAAAGGCAACACCAGCACTGATTTCATATATGTGGTTGTCTTGTAGAGTTTATGTGAAATCAAAGTCGGTTGTTACAGTTTCTTATATCCATAAACGTGGTTATTACAATGCATTTTTAACTATAAGTTAACTTAAGGTAACATCATATTTATAGGATTACAATTTTTTGTAATGATATCATATGTGTCTCATCCATTTGTGAGGGCACTTGTTGATACCTCTGAAAGACCATTTGAGGGTGACTATTTTCTTTTGAATCATTGGTTGTTAATACTTCAAATGATATCAAAACGATTTCGTAATCACTGAATTCGAACGATAATCGTTAGTTCACAATTTCTTATCTCCATTGTTAATATATTTCGTTACTAGTGTTGATATATTATGGTGATTGTGAAACTCTTTTGATGATTGCCATTAGGTGCTTGAAGATGATGTTCTTGATGGAAAAAACTTATATTAACATGTTAAATGAGCGTTTGCATTGATCAACTAAATTTGATTTGATTTTATTTGACCAAACAACTAAACTATAGTTTTCAGGAGTGCAAAAGCTCATTGTGTGCAGTTTAAATATAACTAACATTTGTAGGTTCAGAGAGAAAGGGGTATAGAGTGGCATAAACAAGAAGAGGAAATCAGAACACACAAGAAAGTGTGCTCCCGTATAGGCGTATACTGCTATACAAATGATAATTTATGTTCTAACAAATGTTCACTGATGTAATTGCACCTTATTTTATTTAGGTGTTATTTGATGAATGATATGGGAAGGGACCCTGCTGGAAGTAAACATGACCTGCTTTCCTAATGTACACTTTTGTTTCCATGTGACATGGTAATGCGAAAATCATGGTCCGGCACATAACTTTGTAGACAAAAAGTATAAGCTGGAACTAAGATCAACAAGGTGGTTGCTGCCAGTGTAACATAGTGAAAAGATACAAGTAAAAACCAATAGAAATTAATCTACCAAGATTAAAGGGCACCGATACGAATGTAGTTACAATAACTAAGAGAATAAGTACCATGGTTATGTAGGATGCAGATCCACACATTTCACTCTCTCTGATCTTTGAGCAAGTTTCCTCTACCAAAAACACTCACAATTAGCATAACTATCAAACTTACTTGTTCACTTAACAACAAAAACAACAATGAGTCAAATCGCGTTCAAGAATAATATCCGATCACACCGGATAGCGAGGTGAACTGAATATTCGTTCGAATTGAGTGATTTTGTAAGTGTTGAGTTATGGAGATCAAATCGCTTGATCGCGCCTTTGTGAAACGGGTCACGGTCATAAACGGGTCCTAACCTAGTTTATCACACGAATAACACATGTTTAACTAAATAGTATTAACAAGGGTTAACAGATCGACATGACACGTTACATTTTTTCAAACACCATAGATTTATATTTTTATAAATAACTAAATATATCATAATTTGTTTATTAAGATCTCTTAACCGGCTATCATTTATATTTTTATAAATAACTAAATATATCATAATGTGTTTATTAAGCTCTCTTAACCGCTATCGTTGAGAATTTTATGGATTATGAATTTTGGTTTTTTATGTTTTATTTGTGTCTTAATAATTATTACTTGTGTTAAGTTATTCGTATCAGTAACCGTGTTAAATATGCATTTCATTCCTGATTGTGTAAGTGCGTCGATGCGTAGTGTTATGAAGAGTACTTTCGTATAGAATTTTTTTAGGTATATACGTTTCCGCCCCCCGGTTTCGGAAAAATTGGGGAGGGGGCAAGCTTCGCCAATGTCAGGAATGATGACGTGGTCCAGAGGGAGATTATCCGGTGTTCCTTTTCGTCTTTGTGGTTTGTGGATCGGACATAATGGTCCTTTTTAAGGTATTCCCTCTTTTTCGTCGTAACTAAGTCTGGTGTGACTACTATGCTAGCCCGAACTTGTTCCATGAGACGTTATGGGGCGCACATAGGGAGAATGTGAAACAGAAGTGATAGGAGAATAATGTAAAGAAACGGCAACGAAAGAACTCCCATGGGAGCACCAACATGAAATATACACATTAGAGAATAAACACTAAGGGACGTTGTAGTAGAATATAAGGAAATAAAAGAACTAGAATAAAAGAACAATAAATAATGACTTTAGAATAAGAGTAGGACAAAAATAAAATTAAGGAATAATTTTTTCATGACAACTTGTTTATAATTTTTAAGTGATTTTGATCAAATAAAATATTCTAGTTGGTTAAGGGCATAACTATAAAAATGCAATGTAAATATTGGGAGATGGTTTTATGGTGCAAAGATGTCGAAGTCACGAATATATAAAGTTCACACTGGAAGATTTTAATCTCGGAACTAATAACATGGCTTATCTTTAACAGTAGCGTATTTTTGTCTTTTTAAGTGTCTTGTTCTTATTCTTATTCATTTATCCAAATTATCGTAAGAAGGCGTATCATATAAACTCACCCCAATAATCGTAACACATAGCATTATGATCATATTCTCTTTTTGTCCTGCATGTTTTTTGTTATCTCATACATCCTTCTTGGGCATATTTAGTTTGTGAGTTTACACCTATTCTAAAACTTATATTTAGCCAACATACATGATGAGTATGTGTGAAAAGCATAGAATTATAGGGATGATCATAACACATAATATTATGATCATATTCTATTTTTCTTACATGTTTTTTGTTATCTCATTCATCCTTCTTGCGCATATGTAGTTTTCGAGTTTACACTTATTCTAAAACTTACATGTAACCAACACACACGATGAGTATGTGTGAAAAGCATAAAATTATGGGGTGTTTCATTGATTTGCAATGGGTCTACATATTTACACACCTTTATGCCTATTTTGACACCCTTCAGGACGCCTCGTATAGACCTATACGAGGCGTATAGGGTTACTTTTCCGACCATCTCTGCACCAAAGCACAATGTCAAATCAGTCACATCAGACGGGGAGTCTAGGTCTGTACGAGGGATGGATACGAGGCACTAAGACGCCTCGTATAGACCTATACGAGGCGTCTTCGACAGGTGACAAAAATGTATACGAGGGGTCTAGAGCTATACGAGGCGTCTAAGGCTTATGAAAAAGTGCAACATACAGTGTATGGTTTGTCCCGAGCATCCGACATTTAAGACATTTACTTGTTCTTCTTCTTTCATTCTGCTTCTTCTTCTTCTTTTATTCTGGGACGACATTTAATTTGTGTTCTTATCATCCCGAAGTGTTGAAATGTCATCATACTGGGACGGCAACTATGTCTTCGGGCAGTATTATAGCGAGAACTGGGTGCCCGAAAGCGATCCGGTAACAGTACAGGTACTTAAATGTTTTAATTAGTTTTTGTTTTAGTTTATTATTTACTAATGATGATACGGTTCTTTATTTTGGAGGAGTCTTGCGTTCCCAATTCTAATGAGCAAGAGGAGGTTGTGTCTAGTATACAAGGAGAACAAAACAAACCGTTTCTAGATTTGAACAATCATCCCCCTGTTGATGAAACAGCCCCTGTAGATGACTCATACCATGCTTGTCAACCAAGTTATCCGATGCAACAAGGGTATCCGGATTATAGATACGGGTGTGAATACGGAGGAGACGGTGGATACGGAGGAGACGGTGGTTACAGAGGAGATGGTGGATACAGTGGATACGGAGGAGACGGTGGTTATGGTGGATATGGTAGATATGGTGGTGAGACACCTCCCATCCAGGACAGTCCGTACTTAAAAAAGCAGGTATTAATTACTACTTTTGTATTATTTAATTATTTAATTATTATTATTAGTATTATTATTAGTATTATTATTAATATTATTATTATTATTATTATTATTATTTATTTATTAAAATTATTTATTATTATTGTCGATGTTACAGGTTTTCAACTCTTTAGATGAACTAAAGAATCGGATACAAGAAATAGCAAACGCGGATGGTTTCGTTATTGTCACCCGTCGATCAAAGAAAACCGGTGGAAGAATCCGGAGGGTATGGCTTGAATGTGATCGTGGTGGTGAGCACCAGACTACAGCAACACTTAGAAAAGCCGGAAGCAAAAAAACCGGTTGCCCGTTTTACCTGCTGGCTGTGCGAAACCACCCGTATGAAACCTGGGAGATTAAAGACGGAAAAATTGAACATAACCACGAACTTTGTGAGGACCTGTCGGCCCACGCGTTTGTGCGAAGGTTTACTCCAAGCGAAATGAAACTGATCGAGCAGCTGACAGCTCAAAACATGGAGTCGCGCAAAATATTTCAAACGATAAGGAAGCAGGACCCCGACAGGTTTCATGTTCTAAAAAACGTTCAAAACGTTGTGGCGAAGATTAGAGCCGAACAAAGACAAGGATTGACTCCCATGCAGTCACTAGAAAACAAGCTGATAAACAACGACTTTATTTACGAGACACGGGAGGAACCCGGAACAGAGATCTTCTTTCTTCATCGGTACTCGAGAGACATGTGGCGTGCATTCCCCCACGTCATGCTGATCGATGCGACGTACAAGACAAACATATACAATATGCCCTTTATCCAGATTGTTGGTATGACGCCTACCAACAAATCGTTTATTATCGCGCATGCCGTTGTTAGTAAAGAACGGGGTGATAACTTTGTGTGGGTGCTTGAGAGGGTCAAGTCAATGTTGGATGAATGCATGGAGCCACGTGTGATTTTAACCGATAGAGACCTAGCCCTTATGGGCGCGTGTGCTAAAGTATTTCCAAACGCCTCCAGGCTTCTTTGCAGGTGGCACATACAACAGAATGTTATGAAGCACTGCAAGGGTGCCTTCACAGACGAAGACTGGAAGAAATTTTTGTCATTCTGGGGGACATTGATTGAGTCTCCATCCATACTCATCTACGAGTACCACTTGCGCAACATGCGACAACGACTTGTGGAGTTCAAACGTTCTAGTAAGTTTTTATAATAACATACGACTCACATATGCAAATTTTATTAAATTATTTTTACGTTTTAGGAGTCTTCAAATACGTGTACGATAACTGGCTAAAAGACTATAAGGAGATGTTCGTCTTTGCGTGGACTGATAAGAGGCGCAACTTTGGTAATCGTACCACAAACAGAGTTGAGAGCCAACACGCCAACTTAAAGAGATACGTTGAAGATAGGAGCTCGCTGGACCGTGTAGTTGGTTGTGTCCATGATATAGTTGAGACACAGTTCGGTGAAATAAGGAAGACTTTTCGAGATAGCATCGAAAAAAGAATGACCCACCACAAACACCCGTTGTTTCAACACCTACTTGGAAAAGTATCCCATACAGCCCTTGACTTGTTGAGGGGCGAGGCAATTAGGAATGTAGATGTCTTGGAGCGCTTTCATTCATCATGTGGTTGCCAAATATGGCACAGCTGTGGGTTGCCCTGTGCTTGTAGGATAGAAAAGTACATTCTTGAAGGTAATAATTGTTAAACGTACAACACTTGTGTGATATATTTCCGTTAATCATGTGACTTAAACAATGTTGTTTTTAACCGTGCAGAGCGTCCGATTCAACTCAAAGACGTGGACGTCTTCTGGCGGAAACTTAACTTCCAAAGTTGTAAATTGATAGACGATGACGTGGACGTGGTCGAAGAGCTAAATATTGTTAGACAACAATTAGAGTCGCACCCCCCAGCTCAGCAAAAAAGCCTGATTTCAAAGATTAAAGCGGTGTTGACTCCAAAGAAATCTACCAAGAAACCACCGGTTGTCCAACAAAATACTCGTGGCCGACCAACAACAAAGCAGGTACAACAAAGGTTGGACGAGGCCTCTCGTATAGATGAAGAATTGAGGAGAAGCTCATTCGGTGATGCAAACACGTGCTTTGAAGGTTCCCGACAAAGTAAGTACGACAAACCTCGTCACAGCTCGTACGTTCCGTCACAGGCCTCTCAACAGTCGGTTATAAGGTCCCAAAAACCCAAAGCGAGCCTAAGCCGTTCAAAGAGTTCTAAGAAGAAAGAGACACGAGATGCTCACGGGTTTCCGTTAATCATTGGGGACGAGTACGTGGGAATCATCGAACAGTTTCAGGATGACATTCCGCTAGTGTTCCATCCGTACGTCTCGTGCATACGAGATGTGATGCCGGACGGTCATTGTGGGTTTCGGTATGTGGCTGTGGGCTTAGGTATGGAACAGAGTTCATGGGGGCTCATTCGAAGGCACCTTGTTCAAGAAATGGATCAGAACAAATCGATCTGGTTCCCAATATTTGAAGCATGGGATAAAGGTTATTTTTACACGCATCGTCAGGGCCTAATTTGGGATTCAGTGTCCGGTTGTGGGGGGGATCACTGGATGGACTTCCCCTATGCAGGACTTCTTATTGCACAAACGTACGGTATCGGGGTGCACCTGTTAACGACAACCATGGGTGCGAGTTCCACTTTCTTCCCGATACTAAGTCCTCCGGCTAATCAACAACCATTGTTCATAACGCTTACACATGTAAACGAGAACCACTTCATACATGTTAAGCTGGAAGGGGATTATCCAATGCCACCAGCACACGGGCTATGGTTGACCCACCGAACACCCCATACGAAACAATGGGAAGATATGTACTTGCCACGTCTAGAATGGTATACATCGATAATGAATCCTCCGCCAAGATCAAACCCCAGTCTTAATTACATCGATAGTGATACGGAAGAATGATTTTTGTAATTTGAATGTATTTTTTTTATTAATTCCTATAATTTTCTACAATTTCTATAATTTTTTTTATAATTTGTATCATTTTTCAATAATTAAAACAGTTTAATATCATTTTTTAAAAAAAAATTAAAAATATACGACGAGTATAGAGCTATACGCGTCGTATAGCTATGCCCAAAAGACCATTTTGCCCCTGGTATGCCCCCAATCTAGGCTTATTTCAGGGGCTAAAAGGTCATTTCCTAATCCACAGACGCCTCGTATAGATCTATACGAGACGTCTATTTGAGCGGGTTTTTGAAATTTAGAATTTTGAAAATTTGAAAATCAAAATTTGAATTTTTTGAATTAGGACGCCTCGTATAGAGCTATACGAGTCGTCTACAGTGTCGGCAACAATTCTTTTTTAAAAATTTGAATTTTGAAAATATTTTATGTTAATTACCATTTTGCCCCTGAAAGTCCCCAGTATAGGCCTTTAACAGGGGCTTAAAGGTAATTTTGAAAACCCAGACGCCGCGTATAGAGCTATACGTGTCGTCTTGTGAGGCGGCAACTTTTTGAGATTTTTGTTTTTTAATTATTAAAAAAAGTTTATTAAATTACCATTTTGCCCCTGTAAAGCCCTCAGTATAGGCTTTAGTCAGGGGCAAAATGGTAATTAACCATTCCAGAAATATCTTTTTGGAATGGTTAATTACCATTTTGCCCCTGAATAATGCCTATACTGGGGGCATACCAGGGGCTAAATGGTCATTTAATAAAAAACCAAGACGCCTCGTATAGAGCTATACGAGGCGTCTATGCCTCGTATAAGGCTGGGGGGGTCTAGACGAGGCTGGTTATAGCCCCCAAACAATAAACAAACACACATACGGATAATACACCTTTATACGCCTCGGATACGTATTTCAACCGGATTTTCGAAGATTTGAAGCATCACCGGTACGTATTTCGCCCCGTAGTTTAGTATTTTTGCAACGTTTTTTCCTTTAGACCGTAGGTTTGCCCTGAAATTTGATTTTTGTGGGGTTTGGGGGTTTGAGTGTGAGGTTGAAGATGAATGGGGAAGAACAGGACGCCGAGTATAGCCCTATACGAGGGCTATACGAGGCTCTGTAATTTTTTTTTTCTTATTAATAATTATTATTAGTATTATTATTATTGTTATTATTATTATTTATTAATTATTATTGTTAATGTTGTTATTATTATTGTTATTAGTATTATTATTATTATTTATTAATTATTATTGTTAATGTTGTTATTATTATTGTTATTAGTATTTTTATTTATTAATTATTATTATTATTCTGATTTTTTTATTATTGTTTTTATACGTATACGTTATTTACCTGCAGATTGATTATGGAGGGCGACGACATTCAGATAGATCTTGATGAGCCACTGCCGGTTCAGCCGGTTCAGGAGGGTCCACGACGGAGGCGGCGGCCGGATCTGGATACGCTTCAGGGTTGTCCGTACCTAGAGTTTCCCGACGGCACCGATGCCGCCCGCCATTGCCAGAAGCTCAGGAGGATGTACATTGGATCGCATGCATCGATCGACTGGGATGCGATGGACCAGCTTGCTGAGACGGATAGAGTGCGTCGGTTTATACCTCTCGATTCGCCGTGGCATCGTCTTTTTGATTTGGCGCACACGCCGACCTACAGGGAGCTGTTGGTCGAGTTCCTTTCGTCATTCACATTTCACCCTCCTGGGGTCCCAGTGGCGCTTCCGTACCCAGATGCTCCCCCTCCGCCTGAGATTTCTTTCAGGCTCGCTGGCGTTTTGCGTACGATGACGCTAGCAGACTTTGCGGTGCGTTCTGGTTTATACATGCAGGGGGAGATCGAGACTGAGATTTACACAGCGGGGCAAGTGGTGGTTGACAAACCCATTCTTCTAGGGTTTTGGCAGGTGATTGCGGGGCCAAATACTTGGGAGCACGACAAGTCGAAGGGGAGGGTGTCGTTTGTTAGGGACCCACTGTACAGGTACGTACGTTTATTACGGCAATTATTGTGATTATGTGCATTGTTTATTAATCTCTGTTTCTGTATTTCGCTAACACTATCTGCAGGTATCTGCACCATTTGCTCGCTACTTCGATTTCAGCGCGCGGCTACAGCCGTGAGTGGTGTACGACCACAGATCTTTCTTTCCTTTATTGTTTGTTGTATAGGAGGCCGTGCGCGCTAGCACACGGTCTAGCCCAGTACTACGCCTCCGCCCATCACCGACAGGAGCGCGGATTTTTGTATGGCGGGGCGTACGTGACCGTCATTGCCCGTTCATTTGACCTCGTACTGCACGAGGACCCACATCTACGGACGCCGCCAGTCATGCCGACGCGGATGGGCATGCAGTCGCTGTGGGGGATGAGGGTAATCAGGAGGTTCGCAGCTGGCCCGCGGTTTAAAAACCGCAACGGGGGCATATGGACAGAGGAGGCCCTACCAGAGCATTTCGAGCCCGTTTATCCTCCTGCAGATCCTGCTGATGTAGTGCCCGTGGAGGAGCCTCCGCAGGATGTAGACGGTGCAGCGATGCCACAGCCACCGCCACCTGCCGGGGCGTCTCAGTTTCCACGTCACGCTATTCCAGGTCATGCCCCAGGAGCTGCGCTACATCCGGATGTACGAGCCGAGCTTGACAGCCTCCACGATTTGGTACGTTGGCTGGTACGGTGCGAGCAGGATAGACGAGAGAGAGGGGGTGCCCCCGATACCGCTTCCACCGGCTCGAGCACCACATCAGCAGCAGCAGCCGCAGCAGCCACATCCAGATTCGGATTCGAATTTGGATGCATAGACCTGTTGTTGTTTTTATTTTTATCATGGATGTACAAACTTATCTTATATATTTTTGTTATGGATGTACAAAGTTATCTTATATATGTCATATTTATGTTTGTTTTCAGTTATTCGGTTACCTAATGATTGTTGTCTTAAATTGAGATAATACGGAAACAAAATATGTTTTGAATATAATACGGAAACAATATATCCCCTGAATATAATACGGAAACAATATTTGAACGAGATAAAATTTTAATCGGAATAATAATATTTAAAAAAGTAAAATGTTAAAAAACATTATAATATTTAAAAAAGACAAAAGTTTTTAAAATAGAGTGAGCCGATTTTTAAAATAGTTGATTTTTAAAAAACAAAAGTTTTTTAAAAACCAAAAAAAATTTTAACCAAAAATCACATCTTCAAAAACTATCCAAAAAACCATACCAAAACCCACCAAAACAACCCTCATTTCAGCCAAAAAAAAACCCAAGCCTAGACGCCTCGTATAGGTCTGTACGAGGCGTCTAGGGTTCCTTAAACTTTGTGCCTGACACCCTCGCAGACCCCCTTGAATTCAGTGCTTAGACGCCTCGTATAGGTCTATACGAGGCGTCTAGGGCACAAAAGGTGTGAAAATAGGCGCGATGGGTGTCCAAATATCTCCAGCCTTTGCAATTTCTAGTTTATATTCATCCATAAAGTTTTTAATAATTCACAACTTCACTTTTGTATTTGTCACTTCTTATATTCATTCATAAAGTATTTACTCCATACTTTGTCATTTTCAAAACTTGACAATGCCCGCCATATTTGGAATTTCCTATATAAAAACAGCATGTGTAATAATATTTTAATCATTCAATAATATATCAATTTTCTTTAAAAAACAATCCTCTTTTTATTTATCTTTTTGACTTTCAACTCACGTTATAAGCGACCGATTACATGATTACTTTTCTTGTTAAGAGGATAATGACATTTGAGGTCATAACGAAATTTAAAAAAAGATAAATATATCAAGTGGATGTATTGATAATAAATATTTTGCAAGCACAAGTTCCATGCATACATAAAGCAAAGTGAAGACCAACATATTTGTATAATTAAATTTAGAGTAAAATGCTAACATGGTCCCTAAATTTTAACCATTTTTGTTACTTCAGTCCAAAAATAAACTTTTTACATTTGGGTCTCTAAGGTTTCATTTTTGTTGTCATTTCCATTCAATTGGCAAACTGTATTATAATTTTCTCTTAACGTCTCCCATTTTTTTGTTGTTTTCCTCATTTAGTTATAATACATTATGGCATAAAATGACGATTATACCTTTCATTTAAATGAGGAAAACGACAAAAATGAGATAAGTTAACAGAAAATTCTAACCCGTTTTGTCAATTGGATGAAAATGACCACAAAAATGAAAACTTAGGAAACCAGATACAAAAAGTTTCATTTTTTGACCGAAGCAGCAAAAGTGGCATAACCTCATGGACCATTTTGGCATTTTACTCTTAAATTTATATACGAGTTTTACTTGACCAAGTTAGTAGTTGAGTTGATGGCATAGAATGTCGGACAAGAAAATAGCCCATGAAATTTGAACACGAGACATCAAAATCTAGACCATGTTTGATATATGTATGTGTGGGTGGGGGGTGAGGGAGGAATAATTGAATAAAGCAATATCCATTTTTTGAAGTCTAAGACCGTTCAAAATTTTTTCTTTTGTGGGTGGGGTGGTCTTGATATCATACCAACCATGAACAACGGTTTCTTTTTTGTTTGTGAATTTGCGGTGAATAATTTAAGTCTTAAAAAATCATAAATAAAAAGAAAATATTTATTTAACGCAACGCTTTTTTGGGTATACATAACATGTCATCTCTAAGAGCTCTTGCTCGTTCAACCTATGTTATGATCTTACTCGCCATTATTATTTAGTTTATAATATGATTGATAATTTGATATTTATAACTTTAAGAAAGTTACTTTTTTAACGGCCAACGAATCCTTCAAATGAGCTAGTGGCGAAATTCACCACATCGGAATACACTCGCCTTCGAACAGGGGAAAACCCTCGCCTAGGGCAGAAGCCTCTGAACACTCGCCCGAAGACACGACAGTGGAATAATTTCGGTTGGGTTTCGAGGTTGATATTAGTGTGTGTTTCGGGAATAATTTTGGATTATTGGGTGTTGGGAAGACATTGGCTCCAACCGACAATGTGAAAAAAAATGGTTGATCGAATTGCTAATGATAGACTTTCAAGGAATCGAGGCTTAGAACTTTTGAGTTCGGATTTTTTATTTTAAAATTATTATTTATAGATAATGAGATAATTGGATAGTTGTGTGAAAAAAATAAAGATTATGGTGGTATTTACACTTGAGTTTAAAAAAAATGTTTTTTTTATTACCTGTTGTAAACGGTTAAAAACATTGAAGTTAAATTATTTTTATCATTAGCAATGGTCAACTGTATAATTATTTATTTATATCGTTTTTCAATATAACCAGCTTTCTCACGAGTGTGAGTAGGCTTACGCTGGTACGCTCAAGACATGACTCAATAGGGTGTGCCGCAAGGTTTACCTGTGAGAGTGGAGCCACACTCCCTTCACATCGTTCTCTCACGGACCTTAACATAGGGTCTTATGTGAAGACAACCTTATGATACTTAAACAAAGCAATGAATAAACTTTTAGTTTCATTTTCATTATATAAATATGAGAAAAATGCCCGGATAGTCCCTGTGGTTTTGCTTTTTTTCACCTATAGTCCCCAACTTTCAAAAATTACCTGAATAGTCCCCAAGTTTTCATTTTTTGTTCCCGGATAGTCCCTGGGTCTAACTTCAGTTTGTTTTCTCTGTTAAAAGGGTGTGAAATGACAAAAATACCCTTTCCTTAAAAGGCCAAACCATAGGGACTATCCGGGCATCTTCTTCATTTTTATTTATAAAACCCACCACCATACTTCATCTTCAACCTCCACCCACCATCACCCTCCTCCACCCTCCACCATCACCGCCACAATCAGATTTGAGCAGAGGGATGCTGGTGGTGAGAAACCAGAAATCATATTTGAGTTGTTTACAGCCGTTTCCATCTCATATTCCCTACTATGTTCTCTGAAACCTTATCTCTCAAATCCACCATCACTATAATCTCTAAACACACACAAATCTTTCAACACCCTCACATACACCTCTTGCTTCACCCCTCTTCCTCCGATGAATAATTGGCCGACGACCGGCTCCCCTTTTTCCGACAAACACCCATCAGCCGACACAACCCCCACTGTTACGGAATTAAACGGCTGCCACCACCAGATGGTGGTGGCGTGCGGCAGCGACAATGTAAGAAGAGGGAAGGAAGCAGAGAACGAGTAACAACGGCGGTAGCCGCTGTCTGTGACAGAGAGAAAGACACAGAGAGAGAAGGAAAGGCGGTAACTGAGCCGGTGACAAGGGTTCTCGACGGCAGTGGTGGCTCCGGAGACACCACGACGATGGAGGTGGTTGACTGGTGAGCAATCGGCGACGAGCGGCGAGGTTCGACAGCCGCTACTTCTTCGTGGTGGGTGTTTACGGTGGCCCAGTGATGGAGCCGTTTCCATCTCATTTTGGTTCGGATTTGAGCAGAGAGAGAGAGAGCGCATCGGGGAAAGAGGAACGACAGTGGTTCTGCGCGGCGGAGACCGGCGGCGGCACGGCTGTCGGCTCTGTTCAGATTAGATTCCCTGTTTGTAATGTCATCTTAGCATGTGATATTTTGTGTGAACACCTCAGATTTGAGCAGAGTGACTGTGGCGGTGATGGTGGAGGATGGAGGAGGGTGATGGTGGGTGGAGATTGAAGATGAAGTGTGGTGGTGGGGTTTTATAAATAAAAAATGAAGATGATGCCCGGATAGTCCCTATGGTTTGGCCTATTAAGGAAAGGGTATTTTTGTCATTTCACACCCTCTTAACAGAGAAAACAAACTGAAGTTAGACCCAGTGACTATCCGGGAACAAAAAATGAAAACTTGGGGACTATTCAGGTAATTTTAGAAACTTTGGGACTATAGGTGAAAAAAGGCAAAACCACATGAACTATCCAGGCATTTTTCTCTATAAATATTTTAAACTACACCATAGTGGTATTTTTTTTTTTGGTTTTGTTGGTTGTCTCTATCTTTAATTTCATTGTTAAGATATTATTATACGACTAGGCTTCATACTAGGTTTTACATAAATGTTATATTATAGTCAATGTGGTAACCTCATGTTACTCTTGTAAAACAAAATTTTATGTAAATGGAACCGTAACATTTTATTATTATTATTTTTTTTAACGGCCAACAAATCCTTCAAATGGATCTCGATTATCCTTTATTTGAAACTTTTACACACCACAAGTCCTTTACATTAACCTCCATCTATTTTTTGGTTAAGACCTGTCATGTGCCCCTCACGTGAGGGGTAAAACTGTCATTTTATTATTTTTATGTAAATTACATGTACTGTCTTTTAAAAAAAACATCTCAGGTTAATATAATCTTATATATATACAGCACCATTCGTCAAATTATGGTGTTTATTCAATTGTGTTTATTTTCAGTTCTTTTGTATGAAAGATGTGTATGGAATTGTGTTTGTTTACTACAACTGAGGTGATGTATAGTGTATGCATTTTTCGTTGCAATTGGTAAAAAAACTACTATCAATAGTCACATGATGTAAAAACCCGTTGTATACAATTTATTTGGTAAAAACTTGCTTTCATGTTTGGTGTATGCAATTTATTTGTTAAAAATTTATTGCCAATAGCCCACATAATGTGATCAAAACCTGCACAAAACAAAGTTTAAAAAACCTCTCTCCATCTATCCAACCTGTAAAGTGTATACCTCTCTCCATTGTCCCGAGGATTATCCATGGTGCATGTAAGGATTGTTAGAGTTTTTTGAGTTTAAATTCAGATGGTCGTGTGTGAGAAGATGAGAAGACGATTGAATGGGCTGCATATTCTAACTTGCGATGTTTCTTTTACAGGAGAATACATGTAATTCAAAACTTAAATAAAAAATATAAAATGCCAGTTTTGCCCCTCACATGAGGAGCACATGATTGGTCTTAACCAAGAAAATAAATGGAGGTTAATGTAAACGACATTTGGTGTGCAAAAGTTTCAAATAAAGAATACACGGTGTAATTTCTAAAAACAAAGGACACACAGTGTAAGTTGGTGTAAAGTTATAGAACAAACCGTGTAATTTAGACAAAGAATAACTAATACAACCAAGTGTTTTGGTGTAAATAAATTGAAAGTTATAATTCATTCATTCAATAACAACTAAAATGTAAAGAAAAATCCTATGATGAAATAATTTCTTAAAAGTGTTTGTTACAAGATTGACGTTTACCAACTTTCAATTTAGTTCAACAAATGTGGTAGGCTTTGAGTGGGTTTAAGAAAGTGGATGTTAACTGTACATAATGACTGCAACCTTGTCAAAAGTCAACCACATAATCCTAAAAATATAAATATCTAAGATATCATATAAATAGCATGTGTTATTATTTTTCTGATTATTTTTTTTTGAACGGCCAACAAAAATTTTATTATACCAACTAGCAAGGCGCTAGACACCAAATTTACAATACATAATCACAGAGCCGTTCCTACGTTTTCTGAGGCCCTAAGCGAACTACGAAGTGGAGGCCCTTTTGCAATATTATCATTTTTAATATATTTAGCAACAAAACCCTCCTCCTTTATCTGGGCTTGGGGCCGGCAATTATAAACTAAAAAGTTTATAGTTGACGAAGTTTAAAAATTTTACATTTATTAGTTTTTTTTTTCGAAAGGTGCATTACTCTTTGACGATACTCACTCGCTAGTTCATGCTATTCAGCTAAGTTTTTTCTAGACTTAATCATAGCACTAGCGTTTGTATTTATACAACACACTTATATTAGTTTGCAAAATTTGTTTGATTCAATAAGAAAACTCAAACAAAGTTAGGAGCAATTAGACAACAAATGAGGATATTAATTCAAATCTGCAAATACACTTTAAACAACAAATGAGGATATTAATCTAACCTGATTGCCACACTACCATAGTTCTAAGCCAGCCACAAGATTAAGTCGCAAAACCAAATGCCATTGTCGTCCGTCTTTCAAGTTCCAAGTTCCAAATTGACAAATCACAAAACTGATTTTGGTTTATGTTTGAGGGTTTGAGCAATGTATATACCAAGATTGAGATGAGTATGTAAAAAACTAAAAATAGCCCTTGTTACCTGTGTTCTTAAATTGAGTTTGAGATGCGATGAATACCACGGAATCTGAAATCCTTAAAGTCGGCCCTACCACTCTAGTTGCGAATGATTCCAACGACGACTACTCAACCACATATTACAGTTTACAAGGGTTTCATTCGCACGCCGAAGATTACTCAACCATATGTTTGATTCATTAGCCGCCTTTCACAGTTTCACGTTTCTAGGTGGTTTTAGCAGACATTGGACAACGCTTATAGTATTTGGAGGATTGGGCCTTTCAATTTTGGGCCAGTATAAAGAAAACTTATCATAAATTTGGAGGCCTTTCAATTTTGGTGGCCCTAGGCCTGTGTCTAGAGTCTTAAGCCCATTGGGCCGGCTCTGCATAATCACTAAAACAATCAAGCAAAACTGCTTTCACCAAGTACATTATATGACTAAATTGAAATTCCGCCATTAACTCCATGACCAAGAATGAGATCTCGATCGATTTTTTATCCAATGGAACGCCATCGACTTTGATTCTTCCACAACCTTAGTGATGTTAGGCTCGACTAGACCGAAGATAACCTCATTCCGCATCCTCCAAATGCTCCAAATCACCACCTGGAAAATGGCATTAATAACCTTCTTTTTCTTTTTACTTCCATACACAGAAGTATGCGTATCTATAACATCCTTGAAGCTAAAGGCAACCATGGGAGGAATCCTACACCACTGCGCTATGACGAGCCAAATCAATTGAGAGAAGTGGCAAGAAACGAAAAGGTGTTCACTAGTTTCATCATAATCACTACAAAGCAGGCATCTCTTGTCTCCAATATCGATATTTCTTGCAGCCAACGCAACTCTGGTAGGTAGTCTTTCCGACATTGCCCTCCAGGACACCACCCCAACCTTTTTTGGAATGAAATTATTCCACAAAGAAACATAGATTGGGGAGTGATTATTAACCACTATTTTTGTAATAAACTTAATAATATGTCAATATTTGATAATTTAAAAGGTATTAAACATTTATAGCTGATGAAACCTGTTAAAATTATAATACATACACACACTACATTACACACATAAATATACTAGAATCACAAAGAAACATAGATTGGGGAGTGATTATTAACCATTTTTATCGAGTGCAACAATGCATACGTGATATGTATTAAACTAAAAAAAAATAGAACGACAATTCATACACTATCTAATTCTACTAATAACTACATTGAGTCCCTGTGGTTTGTGCATTTTAACTATTTGAATCAAAAAACCAAACTTGTCTTGATTTGAGTCCCTGTGGTTTGTATTTTTAACTCTTTGAATCCAAAATGAAACCTCATCCAACCCTTTGAGTCCCTGTTGTTTGTATTTTTAACCCTTTGAATCCAACCCTTTTAGTCCATAATTTGGATGAGGTTTGCGTTTTGGATTCAAATAGTTAAAATGCACAAACCACATGAACTCAAATCAAGACAAGTTTGGTTTTTGGATTCAAATAGTTAAGATACACAAACCACATGAACTCAAAAAGGACTTTACTCCATTTCTTTTATTCACCATGATTATTAAACCCTTACCATTTGGATACAAAGTTTTACCTAACACATTGATAATGCTAGAGTGCTAGATCAAAGGCTTTTCGATAAAAATAAAATGAGTAAATTACGTTTTTGGCCCATGTGGTTATATCAGTTTTACTATATTGGCCCAAAATAAGATTTTTTAACAGTTTTGCCCCCATGGTCCCTATATCTAACCGTTTTGGCCCCTAAATCTAACCAACCCCTAACTCAGGTTACTTTATGGGTCAAAATGACAAAAATACCCTTCTATTAAAAAAGCTATATATTTTATTATAAATAACAAACCCAGTTATAAATAAATCCTTTAATAATGGTGTTTATTGAAATCTGATTTTGGATATTTTGAAATCTGGGTTTGTTCTTGAAATCTGGGTTTGAAATTGAAATTAGATTAATTTTCGTTTGGGCAACAGAAACGGCAAATAAACAAACATGCCGATAAACACCATTTCCGTTTCGACAGTTATGCAACAACAGTAAATAAACAAAACAGCAGCTGAAACACTTTTTTCAGTATTCTCAGCAGATGTTCATGCAATCGGCAACAGCAGCAGTAAATATTTACTGGCGGAAACGCATTTCAGTATTCTTAACAGATGTAGTTTTAATAAACATCCCAGCCATCACATTTGTTTTGAGTAATTCAAAAGTCACACTTGAACAAGTAAATAAACAAACAGCAGATGTAGCAATTCAAGGTATATTCATACAGCAATTCAAGGTATATTCATACAGTATGTTGGAATGTGGAAGAAGAAGGGCTGTAATGAAACCCACCAAATCCGATTCGAATCAAACATTAACAATCTGGGTGATTCAGATTCGTTAAACCACCACCATACACACCCAAATCCGACTGACCCACCAAATCCAACAACCATCGCACCACACACACCTGACCTGATCGCAATCGAACATCGCTGACTTTGTTTTTGAGTTATATGTTGATGTTTTCTTCATCGGAACCTCGATATAGATGGGAAGCCCTACAATCTTTGATTTGATTATGTTGTTCCATGTGATAGCTGGTGACATATGCTGATATTCTTTTCATCTAAGCCACAATATGGATGGTAAACCCTAATGTCTTTTATTTGATTATGTTGTTCAATATGGTAGCGAATCCCTAATGTATTTGGGGCTTTAGGGAAGTGATGATGACTTTGACTTTGCACTCATCTGAGCCTCAAGCTGATTTTAGCTTGGATGATTGTTACATATCGGTGCCAACTGCCAAACGTAGAACATATTTGGGGGTTGAGGGTGTTCTGATTTTGTCAAACCTTTATGGATCTGTTATGCTAAGATTCGTTGTTGAACTCATACATCTTACCAGAAAAGGTGGGAGGTGGCAGTGGATGGTTGTGGTGGTGGGAAGATGAAGTTCTGGATGTTGAAGTTCTGGGTTTGGTGAAGATCTGAGAGAGAGAAGATGATGAAGATGTAAGAGAGAGAGAAGAGAGTGAAGATCTGGGTTTGTCATTTATAATAAAATATATAGCTTTTTTAATAGAAGGGTATTTTTGTCATTTTGACCCATAAAGTAACCTGAGTTAGGTGTTGGTTAGATTTAGGGGCCAAAACGGTTAGATATAGGGACCATGGGGGCAAAACTGTTAAAAAATCTTATTTTGGGCCAATATAGTAAAACTGATATAACCACAGGGGCCAAAAACGTAATTTACTCAAAATAAAATAGTTTTATTAAAATGATAACATTGTCGATAGAAATCAATTTTCAACTAGTTTCGGTTATCCATAATCTTATGCTATCTATTTACTTTTTCTAAGATATATGTAATATTTTACTTCATTTAATATTGAGTTTTTATTATATATAATTTAATATAATTAAATATATCTATTGAGTTTTTATTTTTTTATTATATATAATTTAATATAATTAAATATATTTTACTTCATTTAATCTGCTCGGTCTTCGGTCCTTGTCAACGGGTCGCCCACGTTCGAGTTTCAATGTTGCAAGGGTCTAAGGCAAGGAGATCCTAACTCGCCGTTTCTGTTTATCATGGTGATGGACGTCATCTCGAGCTTGCTTGATAAGGCTAAGTCGGATGGTCTTATCAAAGGTATGATTCTGCCTAATAATGGTCCTAATATTTCGCACCTATTTTATGCGGATGACGCTATCATCCTTGGCGAGTGGTCGGAAGAGAGTATCCTCAATGTGGTGAGCGTTTTAAGAATTTTTCATTTGTGCTCGGGGTTAAAGATTAACCTTGACAAATCAAGTATTTTTGGTTTGGGTATGGATGCGGACGTTCTGAATTCGATGGCTTCGCGTATTGGTTGTAATGTTGGTGCCTTTCAGTTTATCTATCTTGGGATTAAAGTTGGTGCCAATATGAACCGGGTAGCTAATTGGAGGCAGGTGTAGGAGATATTCGATGCTCGGTTATCTAGTTGGAAAGCCTCTTTACTTTCGATCGGGGGTAGAGTAGTGCTTATTAAATCTGTGCTAGAGAGTCTCCCTAATTATTATTTCTCTTTATTCAAGGCACCGAGTAAAGTTATCGTTGATTTGGAAGCTAAAATCAGAAAGTTTCTATGGGGAGGTCTCGAGGACAACAGAAAACTCCATTGGGTGGCATGGAATACGGTTACTCTCCCGAAAAATTTGGGGGGTCTCGGCTTGAGCAAGCTTAAAAATATTAATGTGTCGCTTCTAGTCAAGTAGGGGTGGAGAATGAAGACAGAAAGGAACAAGTTGTGGGTTAGAGTTGTGGAAGCCATACACAGCACTAGGCTCAATTGGGATTTCCTGCCATGTAGAAGAACGATGGGTGGGGTATGGTGCAATATAGCTAAGGTGCTGTCAAAAACTATGGTGGATGGTCGTCAGTTAAGGCATTTTTTTAGAAGTAAAGTTGGAAACGGGGTTGGAACGTCGTTCTGGTTAGATCCTTGGCTGTGTAACGAGCCCTTAAAAGAAGTATATCCTGAATTATTTAAGATTGAGAAAGAAAAAAGGTGCAAAGTGGTGGATCGGTTAAATGATTGGGTGACCGAAAGTGGCCTGTCTTCCAGGTTTGTTTGGGCCTGGCCAGACCATTAGCGGCTGGGGTTGAAGTCATGGAGTTGGCTGATTTGTGCGGTAGATTGAACCAAGTTCGTTTAGGTGATAATCCGGATACTTGGGAATGGATTGGTGCTGATGACAAAGAGTTCAGTGTTAAAGCGGTCAAGAAGCTTCTTAATAAAGCTGGGCAGCAGGACAGTCAACATCTTGACCCGATTGAAGATTGTAAATGGATTCCCGAAAAGTGCAATATTTTCATGTGGAGGGCAGCCATGAACAAGGTCGCGACGGTGGAAGCTTTGAAAAAAAGGAATATCCAGGTACAGGAAGAGTCGTGCGTCTTTTGCAGGGATGGGGATGATTCGGTCTCGCACATCTTCTCTTCTTGCTTCATTGCTTCGGTGGTGTGGAATCATATAAGTAGGTGGTGTAATATTCAAAACATGTTTTTCTTCGGTTTTAAAGATGTGAAGATTCACGAGTATGTGGGCATAACCGGAGCCAAAAAGGAAGCTCTTAAAGATATCGTTAGGATTGCGGTTTGGTGTATATGGAAAGCTAGAAACAAGGCAAGGTTCGAGAATAAAGATATTAGAGCGGATGATATCATCAGTGAGGTGAAAGCTTCGAGTTTTTCATGGTTAAAAAATAGGACTAGTTTTAAAAATTTGTCGTGGTTTAATTGGTGTAAATTTGTAATTATGTAAGTTGGTTGTTTTTGGGCGCCTCGATTTGAGGTGGGCCGGTTGGTGGAATGAAGTTTACCTTTAAAAAAAAAATAATTAAATATATAGTGACAATAATAGACTACAAATGTTTTGATACATTAAATGTGGCCATTGGACATGGTTAACTTTGACTTGGGTTGACGGTTTTGATGAAAACACGGAAAAAAAGTTGACCAAAAAGTAAGAAAAAAAAGGGTCAAAATAGGCATGATGGAAAAAAAGAAATGGTATATTCTAGAGGATAAACCTCCACTAAACCCCCCCTAGTCTCGTGGGTTCTTCCTAGTTTTATAATGGGTCTCACCCACTACTCATAGATGGACTCTTTTAAGACCAGGCCCAAAAGGGTAACCCTTAATCTCTATGACCTATCCATCAAAAGTACGGCTACAATTTTTCTTTATTTTATTCCTTTAAACTTGTACCAAATGCCCAGTGTTTACTTCATGGATGAAAATGGGTCGGATATAATTTATAATTTTAGTTTCATACTTGATTATAAAATAGTTCCGACCGAGTACTATTTACTCGTCAGATTCGTTGGTATTTGTTGGTATCATCTAATACCGTACATGTCTAAACCCATGAATCTGTTAAAAATTAATCTCATATCTAAATACCCATCTCAAGTATTTTTGGTTTCCCTATTGCATTTGAGTTCTTTTGTCATCCCTAATTGTCATTCTTCATCACTCACTTGAGTATTGTGTATAACAATGACTGATAATTTGTGTATGTTGGGATATGAGGGTTGTGGTTGATCAATGAAAGAGTAACTTATTGAACAGTTTCATCAAAGATATGCGACGGAATACAGATGACCAATTAACACAATGAAGATGGTAAATCATCTCAAAATCTATTAGCATCAAATCAGTGGTTACAAATTACACACTCTCCATCGCCCTGACTAATAGATCATGACTATGTCAGATAAACAATTGTCAACCGATGACATAGACTGACATCGGGTTGAGTTATAATACAAAGTATTCAAAAATAAAAAGGGTAAGAAGCCACCAGAGAGTGACAAGTGTCCTAGAAGGAATTAAATGGAAAAGGTAATTTTGTCTACAAGAGGAAAGAGAATATGCACATGCAAGTCACATGTTATCCCCCCCCCCCCCCATTTTTAAACGTCCGTAACTTTTTTATACATCATTTGTTTTTTAAAAAAATTATACCATAAAATCAAACGTTTTTTTATCTTTAATATGAGTACCATATTGTTATATTTTTCAAAAAGAAAATTCAAAAACCCAGTTGCATATTACACAATGGACATGATGTAAAACACAATGTAAAGTAGATCAAAAACACAATCAATGACAACAGATAAAGACACAATTGACAACATACTAAAACACAATGACCATAACGTATAACACAATGGCGATAACATATAACACAATAAGTATCAGACTAAATAAAAACACAATTGATGAAAACAGATAAAAGACACAATTAATGACAGCAGATAAAAGACACAATGGAGAGCAGATGAAGAAACAATGGAAAACAAACTAAAAACACAATACACAACAAACTAAAACACAATGAACAAAGATAATAAAAAAAATTGAACAAATTATTAAAACACAATGGACAACATATTAAAACACAATGAATAACATATTAAACACAAGGACCTGAACTAATAACACAATTTATAGAAAACTCAGATATAACACCATCTTCATTGTCATTTATTGTGTTATAGGTTCTTATAAAAACGCAATGGATAGAACCCAAATTAACATTGTGTTATAGGTTTTGATAATAACACAATGTATAGAAACTCTACAGACCAAAACCCAGTTAAAAGACACAATGACCCGAACCTTTAACACAATGCAAAAAAAAACCCAGTAAAAATGAAATTTTTTATTTTATTTTTATATGATAATATGGTACTCATATTAAAGATAAAAAAATGCTCGTTATTATGGTGAAATTTTTTTTTTTAAAATGTCGTATGAAAAAGTTATGGACGTTTTAAATCGATGGGAGAATTGGCATGTGCCTTGCATGTGGAGAGAGAAAATCCACAAATATAGGATTCCCTTTATGCCCTTCTATTATCTTCTTTTCCCTACAACTAATCTCAACCCTTCAAATCTAAGATCAATGGACTAGAATCCTTCTTACCCTTCTTATTTATTTTATCCTTTGTATTTGATCCTAACCCGACTGACATCACCTATCTAACTAAATGAATGATTCTCAGTTGTTATAAAACAATTTATCATCTTGCAAACAACTGTTAATTACAAAGTATATAATAAGTATTCTAATAAACAACTAGATTACAGTTGTTTCTTTACAGTAATTCTTTTAAGCAGCTCTTTGCTCACATTTTCAACAGTTGTTTCTTCCAACAGTTCTTTGGTCTCTATCAGTCGTTTAATGAGAAGATCAGTTCTTTAAATCCTTGGCTCGAATCTTTATTATCGATTATAAAATATGATATTATCTTCGGTTAACATAATATAGAAAAATTGGACATTCTTTAGAAACTACAATTCAAAGTGTGATGTAGCACTCTATCGAGTAACCTTATATTGAAATCGCGTAGAAAATAAGAGATGGGTGAAGGGTATTATCAAATAACAAACACGAAGTGATGCCACGCCTTCGACTTCATCCATATCCATTATTGTATATGATTACATGTAAAGCTAATTAACATGACGAAGTTGCCCACTTTCTTATTCGTTTACTTGTCAATGCATTTCAAAGGTTTAATCATTTTCCTTTACTTGTCGATGTATTTTAAAGCTTTAATCATTTTATCTCAAACTTTATTTGACTTTTTTTACCAATAAATGTACCCAAATCTGTGAAACACATTTTTGTGATTTTGATTTGACATTAAAGCATTTACCAAATGTTAGCACTAGGAACACCACATGGTAGCAATCACTATTGGTGTAGTAACCTAGGGTTTGTATTCATGGTTACCACTAGACATGCCAAGTGTATTCTTATCGTTTGGCATTTAGATGTTAGTGTTTTATTGCTTTCAATAGTTACAATTTGATTGGACAATAAGAGATAACAAAATCACACTCTATATACCAGAGTTGTTCCTAAGAATTCAGATATCATGTTCGAGTCTGGAAAAACATGCCTCTTAGGCCCTAACGAAATATATAAATATATGGGTTAAGTTATTCTACAAAGGCTCCTAATTGTAAGAAGTGTAAAAAAGATTTATAGACTGACAAGTGTCTAATAACCTAAAATTAAACCCACTACATCACCACCCAAAAACCTAAACCCCTCCCCCCCCCCCCCCCCCCCACCGGAAACAAAAAAAAAAAAAAAAAACTATACCTCACCAAAAAAACCCCCAAAAAACCTAACCCCCCCCCCCCCCCTAACAATAGATAGTTGGTCTAAATACTTCACTGTCGATTTTGGGCTGCCTTTCTTCCTTCCAAGGCATGTGTGGTTACGTCTATTTTTTACGGTTTAACAGCTCTCTCGAAACTCGCAGGTCTTAAGCCGACTTCGTTATTCTTTTCTATGATTTTACTTTTTCGGTCTAATTTTACGATTTATCACGTCGTAACATGCGTGCGTGATTCATCATTGTTACGTTTACTTTTTTTTCTGCTTAACAGTATCGTTGTAAAGCGCGGGTCATAATACTAGTTATGATTATTGTGAAAAATGTGTATGTATGTAAGGAACACATTCCCTTTTTAGAAAGTCCATCAGTTTGCAAAATGTATATATGTAAGGAACACATTCCCTATTTAGAAAGTGTAATTACACCCGCCAATTTAAACGAACGGTCGCCGCATTCATTTACTTGCCTTGAAATAAATCAAATCAACAAGATTGGAAATATATTCTTTTAATCTTCACCAAGAAACAACGGCTCCTTAGTGTTGTGTGGGAACTATATGAATCATCGACATTTTTAACGTATTTAAAAGCTTATTTGACTAATGTGATTCCTTCTCCACTTGCTACGATCCCCCTTCATTTTTCTTGTGTATTTTATATTCATTTGATATTAGCTTTAACATAAGAACGAATATATGTGCTTGACAATCAAACAACAAAAGTGGGTCGGCTTTTTTTTAAATATAATGAAAAATCAATTGATATTTTGTAGATGCTATTGGGCGTGATGAGGTAGTTGGGAGCAATGTTAAACTTGTGTTTGTTCTACGTTGTTTACTATGTAGGCTCATGTAGTCATGTTAATTATGATGTTATACACCTTTGATTCTTTATTACGCTAACACTTTTTACTTATAACTCGTTTTTGTTATTTTTGGGAATATTTTATATACGAGTGAGAATCCCGGATTGGGATTCTTAATTTCTTTTCCAATACG
>JARYGA010055677.1:0-48077 GCA_030545235.1 Helianthus tuberosus
GCATCTGAACCTGAGCGTTCCACCATGTGAGGGCTAAACCCTCGAGAGTACCAGTAGCGTACTTCACCCTGCGCGCCTCAGGGCATTCACACATTTCGAAGACAGATTCTAGTTTCTCAAACCAGTGTAGGAGACCTACTGCTCCTTCAGTGCCGCTAAAAGTAGTTGGTCGGCAGTCCATGCAAGTCTTAAAAGTGCACACGGGTGGCTGAACATGATGACCTATCGTAGGTGAAAGAAAAGACAGAGTTTAACACAAAGGTTGGTTCACGAGAGTAGGATCCTAAAGGTCCTAGATTGAGTTCGGACTGCAGGATATACCTCCTGCGTGTGCAGCTGCAAGTGCTGCGGCAACTCGTTCGTTGATCAAAGCCGTCAACTGGGCTTGTGTCATGTTAACGCGTCCAGACATGATCTTCACATCAAGAAGAACGTGAGTGAGAGGGGTTCGCAAAAGTACGATGTCAGAAGCGAGTAAGTGCACACGTGTTCAAGCAACAATAGTCATACTAACCAAGCATACCATGAGCAATGTACTATGTATCTAACAAGTAGGTAATATACAGACCATATCACCTAGAATGTCGAGCCTTGCATGTGGAGTGAAGCATCGTTGTGGACCGTTGAGCACTGTACAGGTTATAGTCTGGTTTTAACAAAAACGTTTTTCCCTTTTTATTAAAACCAAGTTC
The DNA here is from genome assembly GCA_030545235.1 of Helianthus tuberosus. Taxonomy (NCBI): domain Eukaryota; kingdom Viridiplantae; phylum Streptophyta; class Magnoliopsida; order Asterales; family Asteraceae; genus Helianthus; species Helianthus tuberosus. Next base: position 693 of record JARYGA010055677.1, read on the forward strand.
TCTATAACCAATGGCTCTGATACCAATCTGTCACACCCCCAAAATCCACCTGCGGAGTACTACCGCTTGGAGGCGTGACTGACCAGGATCCAGCCACCAATCATATTGAACAAGCATATAAGTAGTTATAAAATTCCACCCAATACAATTGGTGTTCAAACAAAACATAGTTAAGTTGCAAGCGGAAGCATAAGTCTTAAATCAAAACACAAGTCTAATTGTTCCATAGTTTAACGTGGACACACAGTCGTCCATGTCCCACAACGATCCTCCTCCATGCAAGCTCCAGCTAAGAAACCTAAGGACCTGCAAAGCATGTAGTAACGAGTCAACAACAAGTTGAGTGAGTTCACGGTTGGGTGTTCGTTTTAAGTTGTTTCGAAAACAGTTTCCTTTAGCTGGCATCCTGCCGTGGGGGTTACCCCATAGTTAAAAACGTGATTTGTTTATTCCCGGTTACACTGGCAATCCTGCCGTGGGGGCTACCCCGTGTTAGTTATCTGGCATTTCGGCCGTGGGGGCTACCCCATGTATACACTAGACTCGTTACCATATCGACTGCTGACTGTAGTCATGTTTAAGTGCCCTGAAACTGTCAATGTCTATCATCATTGACGTGCCCCAGATCCATTAGTTCACGCCCGTCCTCTGCGGCACGGTGTGAGGTTTGTCAGACCTAAATAGCGCTATCTAACTAATGACCCGCTCGCCATTGGCTCGGCGATTAAGTCGATATAAAAAGGAGGGACTTCGTGATAGAGTTTTGGTCTAGTACGAGTTATCTGTCCGTGAGGACGAGGAATTATATTCCTGAACCATTACTGTCCTACCCAAGAAAGGACGAGGAATCCATATTCCTTAACCCCATTCCCAACCCCTGGGAATCCCATGCTTTGTAGAGTGTGAACTCACCTTGGTTTGCTCGGTAGTAACACAGAAAGGTCAATCAAGTCGCAAGTAGTCAATTACGTCCTAACATAGATACCATTTATAATCAGATTCAAACCAAGCAGTGCACGTACAAGTAACGATCATATAGTTCTATCGTGGCAGTTTCAACAACGGTGCACAGCATATTCAATTAACAACAGCACATTTGGCTCATAAGTTCAGTCCAACTTCTTAAGCCCAAAACACGTATTAAACAGTTAACACAGAAGCCCATAAGCCCGGCCCATTAACGTAGGCCCATAATTAAGCAAACCCAATAGGCGTGGTTTCGAGTCGCAACCGGACTCGCAAGCATGGTTGCGGGTTATGCTGTTCGTGTTGATCATGGATGGTTGCGAGTCGCAACCTAAGTCGCAACCATGGTTTCGGCTGATCATGCTAAGGTTTCGAGTCGCAACGGGACTCGCAACCTGTGTCGCAACTGGTGGTCTCGGCTTGTAAGGCTGTGATTGCGAGTCGCAACCAGGGGTTCCGACTCCCCAGCACCTGCTGATCCTTCACAGTTTGTACTATCCAATGAAAATCATGCAGAATTATGTACTATCCACTAAACATGTTTTGTTGTCTAATATTTACCCAAAATGGATCAAACAGTGCAGATTTCAAATATTCAGCACACTTTCATTGCATATTCAAGTTGTTCTTCACTTATTCATCATGTTCTTCATATATTCAAAAACATATTCATAACACATTCAACCCTTGTTCAAGCACATTATGCATTATCCTAATTACAACATGAACAACTATCAAAACACTTGAACTTAATACCACAATTCGGTCCTATGTTAAGCCGATTACATGACATATGTAAACCGGTTTCATGAACATCAACAACTAGTAGTTTAAACTTCACTTAAACACAAGATATCATAACCCATCATGCAATATATCCGAAATCAAGGCATGTTAACCGATTTATCACAATCATGCATATAATATCATCACTTGACAACAAATAGCTATTTTCTATCAAGCAAACCTCTTAGCAAGCAAACATAATGTCATGACCATCAATCCAAACACCAAAACACAACATGAATCACTAACATTCAACAATAAACATCAAGAACACTAACCGGTTGATGGGTTTTGAGGATGTGTGTGCGCTTCCAAAAATCCGAGAGTCCAAAAATCCGAGAGTGAGGGAGTGAAGGTGATGTTTGGTTTCAAGGGTTTTTAGAGAGGGAAAGAGTGAGAGTGTGGGTGTGTGTTGATAAAAAATGACAAGGTTAGCTAGTGTGATATATATATATTAGTTCAAGTGGTGCACCCTAAAGGGTTTCGGATGAGGGTTTACGGCCCAAATGGCCCAACCGGCCAAAGGCCCAAACCGGCCTAATGGCTACTGTTCACTCGAGACCACATGGTCTCGAGTCGGGTCCTTGTTGTCTCGGGTCGCATACATACAAGCATACACATAAGCATAATATATAATCACATAGAATGTTCGCTTATCTCATTAAACCAACATAGTTAACTAGTCACACGTTTAAGCTTGTTACATCGAGATACAGATAAAAGGTTCTAAATTTCGAGTTGTCACACTATGCCACTTATTCTGATGATGATACTGCGATGTCAGCTGCACCATCTCCTCCACAGGACCCCGAGCCCGGTCTTGAGCCAGATTTTGTTCCTGCTGATCAGCCTAATGTTGCACCTGCTGATCCTGAGCCCATGCCTGATCATGACCCTATTCCTTTTGGTTTACCAGACATTGCACCCCTCATACCTGACCCAGTTCTTGCACCCGTTGACCCTCCTGTGGTTGAGCCACTTATTCCTCCACCTGCACCCGCACCCGCTGATGTTGCTCCTTTTCATCCTGTGGAGTCCGACATCCATCGCACTGATTTGCCTATTGTCTTCCTTCAGGATGTACCCACACCCCGTCCAGGGGAAGGTACTTCAGGCCAGCAGCCTAGTCATGATCCTTATGTTTCAGCAGCTTTTCCACAGATCCCTCAGTCTACACCGTTTGCTCCTTTTACTTTTTCACCACTTGATGAGCCATTCTGATGGTTCCCATCATATTCTATGCCGATTTCAGATCCCTACCATCTCTCTCATTTTGTTGGCTATACACGGGATGAGTTACTTTTATCACTTCAGCTTCAGTATGAGATTATGAGTCGCAGGATTTTGGAGCTTGAGCTGACTCCGCGTCCCCTACCGTGTCCTTGTCAGCCTACTTTTGTTCCTCCTCGTTCATCACCGTCTCCATTTTCACATCCACCTGCTCCTCTCACTCCTTTTCCAGAGTTTGATGCTCGATTTCTCACTGTCGAGCAACAGATCAGTTATCTGCTGCGTCATGTCTATGAGCTTGAGGAGGAGCTTGCGCATGTGCACAACTTGCTTTTCTTTCCTCCACCTCCTCCTCCACCACCACCATCAACATAGTTGTTTTTGGTTTTGTGTAGGTTGCATTACTTTTCATGAGAGCACCACTATTGAGCCGAGCATGTGAAGCTTTTTAGAGACCACCTTTTGATTGTATGACTTTCGTAGATTGATAGACTTGTTGGACAAGGGTAGTGTGACCCTGTGTTCCTTTTGATATGATACACTTTGTAAAGCATGTAACAATACTTTGTGGTCGATGATTAATGAAAGCTTAATCGTCATGTTCTCATTAAATACGTTGTTGATTTACATGTTTGTACTATGATTGTGATGCTATATGTTTGCTTGCTATGACAAATGCTATTATATATACGTACTATTTATTATTTAGCGAATAAGACCTGACCTATACAATCTTCTTCGCAGAAGATGCCTCCTCGAAGGAACACTCAGTTGCCCACAACCGAGGCAGAATTACACGAACGAATTTCACAGGCAATCGCACAACATGAGGCCCTACGCTCCGAACACAGCGGAGGCACCTCAGGGAATAACCCACCTAACGGTAATGTTTAAGTCACCTAAGACACATTACAATACGTTTGGACATTTCCATGTGTGTTTTGCTAATGCTTTCTGTGAAATAATGTTGCTTGTACATGCTGTACTTACAAGCAGTTTCTGGACTGCAAGCCTCTGAACTTTGACGGCACTGGAGGCGCCGTAGCTTTTGTGAGATGGGTTGAGAAGACAGATTCTGTGTTGTGGATGTCACTTACATTTCTGGATTGTTTCTCGATGGAGCTCTGTCATGGTGGAACCTTCAGGTTCAGACTCTAGGTGAGGCTGCAGCGTATGCCATGACTTGGGATGAGTTGAAAAAGCTGATGCATAAGAAGTATTGTTCGAGGGCAGAAATTCAGAAATTGGAAACTGAATTTTGGAATCTGAAGATGGAAGGTCCTAAGATAGCTGAGTATGTGCAGAGGTTCCATGATTTATCTCGCGTGGTCCCCTACTTGGTAGAACCAGAGTTCAAGAGGATTGAACATTTCATTTGGGGATTGGCGCCCCAGATTCTAAGCATAGTGACGACATCCAAGCCCCCAACAATTTCTGAGGCGATCGACTTGAGCGTGGTACTGACAGAGGAAGCCATTAGACTGGGGAAGTTCTCAATTTCTGAGACCAAGAAGAAAGAGACTCATGTGGAGTCATCTGGGGAAAACAAAAAGGAAGTTTACAAACTTCAAGAAGGGTACTCGTGCAAACAGCAATGCCAACAAGCAAAGAGATGCTAACCCACCAGTTGAGGCACAAGCTGGTGCTACCGGTACTGAGAACAAAGGAAAATGGTACATGGGCACCCCGCCCAAATGTGATGTAAGTCAGTTTCATCATACTGGTCGATGCAGAGTTGGAAAATGTGAAACTTGTGGAAAAATTGGTCATTCTAAGGAAACGTGCTAGGCTGGTACTGGTCGTGGGAATGGTGGTCAGAGAGGAAATGGAGATGGTAATGGAAATGGCAACCGTGGTGGAAACGGTTATGGGAATAGGAATCAAGGAGGAAACTATAATCAGGGAGGTAATGGAAACCGGAATGGAAATGGAAACCAGGCGGGAAATGGAAACCGCGGAGGGAATAATAACAACAATCAAGGTGGAAATGGGAATGGTCGCGGCCAAGGTTGTTTTGGTTGCGGTGATGTAGGGCACTTCAAGCGGGATTGCCCAAAGAATAACCAAGCTCAGGGAAGAGTATTCAACATTGGAGCTAGGGAAGCTCGCCAGGATCCGAACGTAGTCACTGGTACATTCCCTATTAATCAACATTTTGCATCTGTGCTATTTGATACCGGTGCCGATTATAGCTTCATATCCCTAGAGTTTAAGAATATACTTGGGTTAGTTGCAAGTAAGTTAGATATCCCGTACTCGATAGAACTAGCTAATGGGAAGCTAGTAGAAGCTAGTGAAGTGATTAGAGGCTGTGTGATAGAGCTTGGAGAGCGGGAGTTTGCGATAGATCTTCTGCCAGTTGAGTTGGGAAGCTTTGACGTAGTAGTTGGAATGGATTGGATGTCGAGTAATTGAGCTGAGATTGTTTGCCATGAGAAGATTATCCGCATCCCGTTGGCGAATGAAGAGACGATTGTGATACATGGGGAGAAGCAGGATACGCCTCTACGGATTATCAGTTGTTTGAAGGCACAGAAGTTTTTACATAAAGGTTGTGTTGCCTTCTTGGCTCATGTCATGGACAGGGAATCCGAAGAACCGAAGCTCGAAGATATCCCTATGGTAAGGGAATATCTTGAAGTCTTCACTTGACATTATTCGTATTACCTACACATAACATAACTCTAAGGAGTTAACTTAGTCCAAATTTCGAGGACGAAATTTTATTAACAGGGGGAGAATGTGACAACCGGTAGTTTACGGCTTTTAATTACGCGCAAAAAATCATTAGGACGATAATAAAAAGTGTTTAAGACGTAAATAAACTTAATTAGGCCTTTAGGATGCCTAGGAACGTCTATCCGACATTACAGTACGCGTATGACCGTCTGCGGGAAATCTGCGGAATATCAAATGGCAACGAACTAAAACCGTACGGAATACTGATAACACCGACAAATATTAAATTTTTACGATATATTTTAGCTTCGTAATTAAATTTTTATATCCGTAGTTGAAACCGGATCGAAAAATGGTTTAAAACGACAATGACGCGTTTTACGCGATTTTTACCGTAATCAATGAACGAACGCACAAACGACATCTACCGGCACTATTTTACGCCTTTGTAAATCGAATTTTTAGCTTACGACGCTACGTGGAGATCGGGATTCGTAAATGGGTCCATAGGAGCTGGCGGGCCACTTAAAAACACGGGATTGGGCTTGTGGGCCTTGAGCCCAAGCCCACCTAAAACACCACTTAACCTAACTATATAAGACTAAGCAAAATCTTAAATCCTATTTGAGTTCAGTGTCACACCCCAAAAACGTCGCAGCGGAATATAAAACGTAGTGGTGACGGAAGTTGGTGCCCATTAATATCTCGCTGAACGATGCATCTAATTGTTGGTCATTTTAACTTAATTAAAACATAGATTTTAAAACATAAGTCTTAAAGTTCAACACAACCACACCATAGTTAAGTTGTCTTGATCCTTATGGATCTTATTACATTTGTCCTAAACAATTTTAAAAGTTTGTCCAACACATTATCAAACCAAACATGCATCAACAACCACAAGATACGCCATAATTCCCGAAGCCGAACTCAAGTACCTGAAGAACACGTTAAAATCAAGTGTCAACACAAAGGAGGGTGAGTTCACATATTAAAATTTAGAGTAAACTGCCATTTTGGTCCCTGAGGTTTGGTCACTTTTGCCACTTTAGTCCAAAATTCAAACTTTTTGCATCTGGGTCCCTGTCGTTTCAGTTTTATTGCCATTTTGGTCCAAAAGTGAAATAATGTCATATATGTCTTATAAAATCCTGCTATTTTGTCATTTTCCTCAGGGGTAAAATGGTCATTTTGATAAGATAGCTGGATGGTTATGAAAAATGGTCATTTTCCTCAGGGGCAAAATGGTTAGGAAAAGGACAAAATAGCAGGATTTTATAAGACAAATATGACATGATTTCACTTTTGGACCAAAATGGCAATACAACTGAAACCACAGGGACCCAGATGCAAAAGGTTTGAGTTTTGGACTAAAGTGGTAAAAGTGACTAAACCTCAGGGACCAAAATGGCAGTTTAAAATTTAAAATAATTGTTGGTGCATAATGTCTATCGCCTACGTCATCAGTCTAGGTCGAGTCGTGTATGTATTAGGGTTAAAAATGTAAAGTTTAAACGTATTTGATGCCAGTTCGCATGGACTGAGGTTTTGGAGGCCAGTTCACACGAAGTGGGGTTTGTGTGTCACTTCATACGAACTGGAGAATGTCCAGTTCGCATGAAGTGGACAGGTTAACCCACGCGAACTGAGCTGCCCTATAAATAGGGGTGTTGAGTTTTTCATTTGTAACTTTTGGAGATTTCTGACACGAAGTGCTGCCAAAATTCTCTCTGTACAAGAACGCTTAATATCAATGGAAAACATGTTTAAAGTGTATTTCTCTGCTTCTACTCACATTCTAACACCGATTCAAGGTTACTAGATTGTTTCCGCCTCTCTAGTGACTTGATTTAACTCTGACCGACTCGTATTTGATCGAATCTCGATCCTACAAGTGGTATCAGAGCTCAGGATGAGTTAAATCTGAGATATCAGTGTTTTGAATGTGTGAAAATCTGATTTTTCTACTCTTTCTTGGATTTTTGGACAATTTCACGGACAAAATGGATTGAATTTTTGATATAACGTGTAAAACACCATTTTAAACAACCCTTGAAAGAATCATACCTTAATTCAACCTAAAACGTGATCAATTTTGTCAAAATCATAGCTGATTGTGTGACATCAGCATCAGTTCGCTTGAAACATAGTTCAATTCGCACGATTTGGACTCCCAGTTTGCTTGGAAATCACTCAGTTCACACGAATTGGAAATTACTCAGTTCGCATGAAATGGATTTAGATCTTTCAGTTCGCATGAAATGGATTTAGATCATTCAGTTCGCATGAAATGGGTTTAGATCATTCAGTTCGCATGAAGTGGGTTTAGAACATCCAGTTCGTTTGAAACATACTCAGGTCGTGTGAAATTAACCCGGTTTGCATCAAATCAATTTGTGTGAGACATCAAATCAGTTCGCGTGAATTAAAGTTTGGGTCAGTTCACATCAGGTCAATTCACACCAGTTCAATTTGTTTGAGACATTACCAATTCACATCAAGTCAGGTTGTTTGAGGATCAATCAATTCGTTTGAAATCAATATTTTTCAAAACTTAAATTTTTTCCAAATTTTTTTTCAAAGTTTAAAATGGAAAATCAAGAATTTTATAACATGTCTTTCGGAGGAGGAATGACAGCATCTCAAACTCCAGCGAGTATTGTGTAGAACGTAAACATGGAGAACGAGCTTGGTACAATGCAAAAGCCACCAAAATTAATGAACATTGACGAATATTCAGGGTGGTCAGAGAGGTTTAAAACCTGGGTACAGGCAAATCATTTTGAGTGTTGGATGAAAATTGAGTCAAAGTATGTACCTCCGACGAATGGAGCGGGTATTGAGAAAACACTTCATCAGTTAACTCCGGTTGAACAGGATAGTTTTAAAGCCGAGAAGAAAATGATGAGTATCTTGCAACAAGCAATCAAAGAAGATATTTTGGTTTTGCTACAAAATCAAAGTGACTCGCAGTCTATCTGGAATTCACTAAAAGTCAAGTTTCTTGGAAGTGTTTCGATGATAAAGAGCAAGACGGCATTGCTGAAAAAGGAATTTGATATTTTTACTGCTATCAAGGGTGAGTCAACAAAAGAGTTGATCGAGAGATATTGTCATTTGGTTGTAGAAATGAAGCGTTTGAGCATTAACAAAACAGATGAAGAATGGGTTGATAAGTTGGCAGATGCTTTACCGCATGATGAATGGGGCACATATTTGTTGGTTTTGAAAAATAACTTGGAATATGTTGGATTCAATCTAAGCACGTTCATCGATAAAATTGAATCACATGAGCTTGAACTTAAAAAGATCAGAAAAATGAAATCTGCTAATGATGTTCAGTTGTACTACAAAGGAAGCTCTTATGCAACATCTAACCCAAGTCCAAAACTTCAGACAACATTTAGTGCTGAGCCTACATCTGGAGTTTCTCAAAGCACACCAAACAACAACTATTCACCATTCACAAGTTATGAACCAAATCCTAAGGTTCAAGAACAAGTGTCTCCTCAAGGTTCATCAAGTTCAAATAATCAGAGTTACGTTTCTGGGATACAGTGCAATATTGCTGTAAACATAAAAAATGGTCAAGATTTTACAGAAGCAGCTGCAAAGCAACATATCACACTATTAGCTTCCGTTCTTGAATCATATGAGAGTCTAGTTGCTGGAAGGATCGGTAATCCAGACATGACAAAGGAGGATTATGATCAAATTGATCCTGAAGAATTAGAGCTTATTGATATCAAATGGGGAATGGCGAGCTTAGTGAGGAGAGCACAAAGGTTTATGGAAATAACCAGATGAAACAGTCTCTCAGGACCTGATTGTAAGCTTGGATTTGATAAAGCGAAAGTAACTTGCTTCAAATGCAAAGAAAAAGGGCATTTCAAACGTGAGTGTCCAAACAGGGAAGTAAACAATCATCAGAATCCGTTCACAAATGACTACTACCGACAAGCAATCTATCACAAAAATAGTCAACAACCATTTAATCCAAGACCTCAAATTGAAAACAAACCAGAAAAAGCTCTTTTGGTTAATCAGGATGATGAGAAGATTCCGGAAGGTTTTAGTTGGGATAAATATGTTCCTGGTGAGGGTCTTGCTATGATCGCGGAGATTGTTGAAGAACCAGAATGTGTTGTTGAAACTGAGGAAGTTGGTGAAGTAATGAGTGAAGAGAGTCTGGCAGAGCTTGAAGAGGCAGCAACAGAAGTTTATTATTATCAATCAGAACAGGAGATTATTGCTAATTCTTTTAAATCCTTAATGTCTCCTAACATGTTTGATTCTTTTGCAGGATTCTTCAGCGAGCCAACTACAGGTTTTTGTCCACAATATGATGTCGAAAAAGCTCCGGTTGAAGAAATAATAGATGTTTCTAAAGAGATGAATGAAGAAACTCTGAAGGAGATAACTGACAAGGCGCTGATGCTCAAGTTGAAAGAGGTAGACAAAACTCAAGAGTCAGTGTCTGTCGAAACGGAGTCTGTCAAAACAGAGTATGTCAAAACGGAGTCTGTCGAAACGGAGTCTGTCAAAACAGAGTCTGTCGAAATAGAGTCAATCGAAAAGGAGTCAGTCGAAAAGGAGTCCGAGTTCAAATCAGAAAATCTGGATATCAAATCAGGAGAAAAATCAGAGTCTGAGTCTGACGGGTTTGGTAAACCAGAAATTAAAACCGATAAAGAAGAAAAGGTTTTTGAAAAGATTGATCCAATTCCTGAAACACCATGCGAAAACTGTTTAAAACCCTGCATGGATTGTCTTGAAAAAGACAAACAGTTTCAAGAATTGAAGAAATATACTGACAACGTAAAATTTGATCTTAATGATGTGAAAGAAGCTTATGACACTTTATCACGTTCAATCAAAGTGATTCAAAAGGAAAGTATAGAAAATGATAAAGCTACTAAGTTGTTCAAAGAAACTGTCATGGAAAAGCAGATGGAGATTAACATTCATCTGGACACAATCGCATCTTTGAAAAAGGAACTTGAATTGATGCGTATTGAAAAAGAAAGAGTTGATAAGAAATTGATCAGTTATATTGCTTCATCATTGTTCCTCAACTACCTGATGCTAAACCTGCTTTCAACAATGTTCCACCCCCAATGTGGAATCATTATACACAGAAATATCCAGATGGGGTGGAAGCAGCTTTGAATCTCAAGTTGAGAACTGTAGAGAATGAGTTACCGGAAAACATTGATGTTACATTCTCTGCATCTAACACTGACAACGAGTCACAAGTGATTAAAACTGTTGTTGACCAAGTGTTGGATGAAGACAATGATAACTCTGATTTCGGAACGGTTAAAACTTATTTGGAGAATTCCAATCCTGATTCTGAAGATGACGGGAACTTTCTTGATAAGTTCATACCAAAATCAGATAAAGTTGTGGATGACGATTCGATCATTGTGGCATACACGTTGACCGGAACTGACAAACTATATACTGATTTTGAGTACCCGATTCAGAATGCAAAACTGGAAAATGTTGAAAAGGTTTATAAGCTTGTGGAAATTGACATTTCAGAGGTTAACAACAACGCATTTCTATCAAAACCGAAAAAATCCTTTGTGAAACAACAACCAAACAACCCGGGAAAGAAAGAATGGGTGGGTAACAATGGTCATAACAAAAGACATGGTAACAATTTCAAAAAGAAAGGTGTTGGTTTTGAGAAGAAAATGGCTAAAAAAGAGGTTAAGCCAAAAGAAAAGTTGAGTGAGGAATTTGTTGCGGGTATGAACACAGTAGCTGAAAAAGATTATATCTTTATTCAAAAAGCAGTTGGCGATTTCAATGCAGCCAAAAAGTTGAAAGATGAGACCAACAGATCCACTTTTGTTGAATACGACAAAAGAGTCTGTTATCGTTGCAATGAAATTGGTCACATGGCCAAACAGTGTGTTAATAGGATTGAAAAATCAGTTTTCCAGAAACCCAAACCTAAAACTTCAAATGATGTTAAAGGAAAAACACCGATGGTTTCCCCCTTGCATATTCTGAAACGCGGTGAATCTTTGAAGTCCGAAGACAAGCCAAAATCAACCTTTGAGATTGGTGAATCTTCAAAATCTCCAAAGACTTCAAAGGTTTATTCCAAAACAAAAACTTTTCAAAACCAATCATGGGTAGAAAAACCTAAACAATCGTTTGAAGAAAAGAAAATGGAAAAGGTCTTAAAATCTGAATCAAAAGTTTTTGCAACCGATGTTGAAGAACTTGAATTTGAATTGGACAAATTGATTGAGGAATTCCCACCAATCAAGGAGGGAGATCTAAAATCAATGTCAAAACCTGTTGTTCCAAATGTTGTCTTCAACATTCCAAAAGTTGACATAGCTTATGATCTTGTATTTGGTAGTGTTCCAAATGTGAAGAAATCTTGGGCATCGTTGTTTGAGTGAATGTCTTTGATGTGTGTAGGGGCTTCCGAGGTCGATCATCTCTATGTGGATCATGGATAGCGGCGCCTCGAGGCACATGACTGGGATGTTAGCACTACTCTATGATGTCAAATCAATTAATGGAGGATATGTTGGCTTTGCGGGAACTCAGGGAGGAAGAATCGTTGGGGAAGGAATTCTTACCAATGGAGTTGTAACGTTTGATAAAGTGAACTACATTGTTGAACTTGAAAATAATCTGTTGAGCATATCGCAGATTTGTGACAAGTCGTTCACAGTTCATTTTACAAAAAAATGAGTGTTTGATCATTAAACCAGGACTTAAAATTCCAGAAGATATGGTGTTGATGCGCGCTCCTCGTGAAAACGATTTGTATGTCCTAGACATGAGCGTCGCAACAACATCAGACAAAAAGGCACAATGTTTTGTAACTAAAACAAAAGCAACTGAAAAAGAATCAAGAATGTGGCATCGTAAGATGGGTCACATTCATGTGAGAAAAATGAATTTCTTAGTTCACAATGATCTTGTTGAAGGTGTTAATCTGAAAAATTTCCATCTGAATGATGATTGTGTAGAATGCAAAAAGGGTAAGCAAACGAAGAAGTCACACCCAAAGAAGCTCTTCAACTCCATCAGACTACCGCTCGAAAGACTCCATATGGATCTTTTCGGACCGGTAAATGTGAAGAGCGTAAGTGGAGACCTGTATTGTTTAGTCGTTACTGACGACTTTTCAAGATTCTCCTGGGTGATGTGTCTCAAAAGAAAAGATGAAACATTTGATTCGTTGATGATTTTATTAAAAAAGATGGAGACGCTGTACAAACTGCCGATCAGACGAATTCCAAGCGACAACGGAACAGAGTTTAAAAACAACCGTATGCTTGAATTCTGCAATGACAGAGGCATTCTTCATGAATTCAGCGCACCGTATACTCCACAACAAAACGGTGTCGCAGAACGAAAGAATCGCACACTGATCGAAACAGCTCGTACTATGCTAGCTGATTCCAAATTGCCGATATTCTTTTGGAGTGAAGCAGTTGCTGCAGCATGTTACACGCTAAATCGTGTTCTTATAGTAAAGAAGTACAAGAAAACCTGCTTCGAATTACTTCATCGCTATAAACCAAATCTGAAATTCTTAGAACCTTTTGGATCACCATGCACATTTATTGATCCAGATGGTAAATTTGGTGCAAAAGTTAACGAAGGTTTTTTTGTAGGTTATGCAAGTCCATTGAAGAGAGTATTTGTTCCATGCTTGGGGAAGATTATACAAGTTCAGTATGTCGACTGTCAGAAGTTTACTGCTCCGGAACAACTTCCTGGAAACAGATTGCTGTTTGACTATGACAAACTCTGGGAGTCATTCCAATTGCCGACTGAGCCAAGTGAGGAGGATCTAGCATTATTATACCAACATCAGCAATCTATGTCACAAGAACAAGTGCCAAGACCGCTGGTAGTTTCTCAGCCCACCATGGGTGCAAATGATCACGAGGCCGGTCCAAGTGGAACTGCACACGAACCCCCAGAAGAACCAGCTCCAATATTTGATCAATCCGATGACTCAGAATCAGAAGCCGATCTGATTTTTAACGAGGAACCAAATATTGCAACATCAGAAGTTGTTGATCACATAGGTGGTCAGGACATTACAAATTTGCAATCGGAAGTGAGCGTACATGAGACAGTCATGCCGAGAACTTTGTCGTATCATCCTTCAGAACAAATCGTTGGAGACCTTCACAGTGGCGTGAAAACGCGTGATCAAATCAACAAAGCCCTTACATGTTTTTATTCTTCTGTAGCTCCTTTACAGGAATAATTCTCATTGAAATGTTTCATCTCGCAGGTAGAACCGAGAACATATAAAGAAGCATTGACCGAGGAAAGCTGGGTAAATGCAATGCAGGAGGAGCTACTGCAGTTTGAGAAACTTGGAGTGTGGAGGTTGGTGGATCTCCCGGAAGATCAAAAGCTGATCAAGACCAAGTGGATCTTCAAGTGTAAGCGGGATGATAGAGGGGTTATTGTGAGAAACAAAGCACGTTTGGTAGTCCAAGGTTTTAGTCAGCAAGAAGGCATCGACTTTACTGAAGTGTATGCGCCTGTTGCTCGACTTGAGGCAATTAGAATCTTCCTGGCATTTGCGTCTTGGAAAGGATTCAAGGTCTACCAACTAGATGTCAAATCTGCATTTCATTACGGAAAGATCAAAGAAGAAGTGTACGTCAGACAACCACCGTGGTTTACCGATCCAGTGCACAAAAACAAGGTCTATCTACTCGACAAAGCGCTTTACGGATTACACTAGGCCCCGAGAGCCTGGTACGAGACGCTTTCCCAACATCTGCTGGCCAACGGGTTCATTAGAGGGACTGTCGATAGCACTTTGTTTACAAAAGAGGTTGCAGGACATCTACTCATCATGCAGATTTACGTTGACGACATAATCTTTGGATCGACGAACGACGAATTGTGCAAAGAGTTCGAGAAGGTTATGAAAAAGAAGTTTGAAATGAGTTCGATGGGGGAGATGAAGTTCTTCCTAGGGCTTCAGGTTGAGCAAATGCCCGAAGGAATCTTCATACACCAGACGAAATACATGAATGATGTGCTGGAAAAATTCAACATGTCCGAATCAACTCCAACATCAACCCCCCTGGCTCAAAATCATGGGATATGTCCGGATGAAAGAGGTGAAAAGGTGGATGAGACGCACTATCGGTCGATCATTGGATCATTAATGTATCTGACTGCGTCAAGATCGGACATCATGTATCCAACTTGCCTCTGCGCCCGATATCAGTCAAGTCCGAGACAGTCACACATGATGATTGTGAAGAGAATTTTAGGGTATCTTAAAGGTTGCCCAAGCACCGGCTTGTGGTATCCTAAATCTGGTGACTTTTCTCTTACTGGTTATGCTGATTCTGACTTCGGGAGCTGTAAATTGAATGCAAAATCCACAACTGCTGGCTGTCAGTTCTTCGGAACTCGACTAGTCACTTGGCAGTGCAAGAAACAAACCACAGTCGCTCTCTCAACATGTGAAGCTGAATACGTTTCAGCCTCTAGCTGTTGCTCTCAGATCCCTTGGATCCAGCAGCAAATGGGGGACTATGGTTTGCAGTTCTTAGACACACCAATCTATGTGGACAATGAGGCAGCTATTAACATAACTAAAAATCCGGTGCATCACTCTAAAACGAAACATATAGAGATTCGACATCATTTTATCCGTGATTGCTACGAGAAAAAATTGATTCAAATTAATAATATACACACCGATGATCAGAGAGCTGATTTTTACACAAAACCCTTTGATAAAACAAGATTTAACTATCTTTTGAAATTGAACGGGTTGAAAAATTTGTTTTCTGGGAGGGTAATAGAGTGTGAAGCCGAGGAGGACGGAGATCAGAAGTGATCTACGTCTTGTTGTCAAGTTTTCTGTATAGTTTATTTTCTGCTTTTGATAAAACCAAAAACACAAAAATATGTTTTTGATTTTAGGGGGAGAAAGTTTTCAGAAAATACAAAAACATGATAAATTTCAAAATACAAAAACATGATTAAATTTCAAAAATCCAAAAACAGTGAAAAAGGCAAAAAGAGTTGGTGTAAAAAGGGGAAATGATAGTACATCAGCTAGACAGTTACAGTACGCTAAAGAAACGTATAGTTTAAAAAGTGCTAAACAGTCTCGCTGATGATGTGCCGATAGGTTTTTACACATTTAGTAAGTTTGTTCGGGATATAAACCTAAATCATTTCTTGCTTTTACGTGGGGAACATCTCTCGGATATATAGGCAACCCCTGAAATCCTATTTGAAAGGCTCTATTTCTGACATACTAGGTCTTTGTACGTCTTGATATCTGGGGTATTATACCAGGACTTCTGATTTTGCGGGAGCAATAGCCTAGTCCTCGTATAATACTTTGCCCTGCTTTAAATCTTAAAGCCCGCCCTCAGCATAAAAAATGATGAAACATTGAAAAATGCTAATCATGTGCTGTTGTAAAGAAGATCCCCAAGGGGGACCCACCTTAAAGTCGAGCCATCGTATCTCTGATTTTGCGGAAGCAATAGCCTGAGCTCTCATGGCCTCGCATTAACCCAATTACAGATATCATTAATGTGCACTCACCTGTAAGACTGAATATAGTAGTCTGGATACGGGAGTATATTCTAAGGTGGTACACGCGTATAAGTTAAGCCTTAAAACACTAATTCGTATCCTGGACAGATTGAAATTTGTGTGAAAATTTAAAGTGGATCAGTATATCGGCAATCACTGTGAATTGTTTAATGCTTAGTATGAAATCAAAGCTTAACGGTACTTGTAGCTTGTCAGCAGCTGATATGATATCCTAACACGCTCAACAAAAGGATGTTGGTACAGTTTCCAATTTCTTAGATTCCAAAAGATTTACTGTTTGTTTAGCATTATTTTGTAAAACCCAAAAAGATTTTATACTTCATCTTATTTTTCGACAACAGACGTTGGGGATCTGATGATCAAAGTCTCACAGTGCTAAACATGTTGGATCATGGGGTTGGATAAGAGAAAGTTTGAGAAAAAGTGTTGGTAATTGCTCGAAATGCATAAAAGTTCTTTAATTTGAACTTAATTTGTTTCACAATGTCGGTGAGATAATAATTTGGTCAGCCAAGGTCATTAACTTGGACTTGGCAGACTAAACAGTTAACCAGGGTCATTAAATTGGACTTGGTTAACTGAGTATGTTGGTAAAAATTGAAAAGTTAAAAAAAAATCAAATTTTTTTCTCATAAATGTATGAGATTTGAAGATAATGTTCCAGACCACGATCCCGATAGCTGAGTCTAAGGGGGAGTCTGAAGATGAGCTCGACGCAAGGGGAGCTTGTAACTAGAAAGCCAGGTGTCGATCCCAAAAGCACGGAAGCTTAACGAAAAGGGGAGCCTGAAGAAAGTGTTTCTGAAAGCTGAGAAGGAAAGCTGAGTGTGAAGAGAAAGACAAGATTACTAGAGCTACATGTGTGCAAAAGCGCAATGGAAGAAAAGAGAGCTGCTAAAGAGAATGAAAAGCTCAGGAAATCATTGCTGAAGAAGCCGAAACAAAGTAAAGAAAAAAATTCATGTCTTTGTGAAGGAAGTTGTGAAGACAAGCTGACTGAAGACTGCGGCAATATCCAAGGGGGAGTTTGTTGGTGCATAATGTCTATCGCCTACGTCATCAGTCTAGGTCGAGTCGTGTATGTATTAGGGTTAAAAATGTAAAGTTTATACGTATTTGATGCCAGTTCGCATGGACTGAGGTTTTGGAGGCCAGTTCACACGAAGTGGGGTTTGTGTGTCACTTCATACGAACTAGAGAATGTCCAGTTCGCATGAAGTGGACAGGTTAACCCATGCGAACTGAGCTGCCCTATAAATAGGGGTGTTGAGTTTTTCATTTGTAACTTTTGGAGATTTCTGACACGAAGTGCTGCCAAAATTCTCTCTGTACAAGAACGTTTAATATCAATGGAAAACGTGTTTAAAGTGTATTTCTCTGCTTCTACTCACATTCTAACACCGATTCAAGGTTACTAGATTATTTCTGCCTCTCTAGTGACTTGATTTAACTCTGACCGACTCGTATTTGATCGAATCTCGATCCTACAAGAATTTGATCCCAAGGAAAAACTTTCAAATTATGTGTTTATTATAAAAAACATCCATATAATTTTCAAGAAAGTTAATTCTTTTCCTTGTAAAATAACTCAAGGGTCAGCCATCGCAAGCATTTCCGTAGAACCTTCCGACCATAGACATCTTCCCGAGTTTTCATTTTAAATTAATAGAATCAAATGTTCGGACTCGTAAGTTATCAAGACATTACGAACTATATATTTACAATGAAGGTATAATCAATGATAGACTATGAACAGAATATCAATTCGTCGTTTGACTTCACACGGAGCGACCGGTCATAACGGAGTTGTCAATCCGATAGATCTACCAACAATTTCTCGCGTGCAATACCTAAATGATTAAACGACATCACTTGCGCATGGCCCATATCGAGGCCATCTATAATGCCTGCCTCATGTACAATATATATATATATCTTACTAATAATAATAAATTTAATATATGATGTTGTACGAATTTCCAGAAATCCCTGGGATTAAGCAAATTCGTCCCAATTACACGATTGTTTTCTCTGAAACACCGTACAAA
Source organism: Helianthus tuberosus (assembly GCA_030545235.1). Lineage (NCBI taxonomy): Eukaryota > Viridiplantae > Streptophyta > Magnoliopsida > Asterales > Asteraceae > Helianthus > Helianthus tuberosus. The sequence continues at coordinate 18,998 of JARYGA010055677.1, forward strand.
TCCCCGTTTCTCCCCGAAACATATTTATTCACAAAAACCGTTTCTCCCCGAAACATATATATATTCACCAAAACCGTTTCTCCCCGAAACATATATATTTAACAAATCCATATATTTTCAATGAAAATATACATTTTATATCTCAAAAGGTATGTTTTATTCAAAAACATTATTAAACCCTTTTTAGGCGTGTTCTTCCTCCAAAATATATAGAAAACAGTAAAAAGAGGGGGGGGGGGGGGTTAGTTACACTCACCTTTGGGTGCGTATTTTAAATAGCGCAATCCCACAAATTGATTTCTACACGTCCTATTATGCGTAGGAACGATTTTATCAATCAATATATCACAAAAATTCCTAAGTTTCTCCATATCTTAGAATTTCACATAACTTTGAGATTTTCTCAAAAAGTTATCATTTTAGATTATGTCGGCACATTAATATATATATATATATATTTAATATTTTGCGACTTGAAAGATTTTATTGGTGACCGTTATCATGTAAATCCGTTAACACTCCCGTTTATACGTAATATATCTACGATTTGCGCGTCGTAATATATATACATAAATGTACACATAACTAAATATCATAACACGCGAAATCTCATTAACTTATTTATTTTATCATTCTTAAAGCATGTATACATAAAATAACTTATATGTATCAATTTTCATGCTCGACAAACAAGTTACACATTTAACGCGATTTTACCGATTCTACCGCTTTAAGCGTACATGCATAGTCTAAATTTCCCGCTATCATGTCAACACTTAACATATTATCATATACTCATGTCTAAATCACATAACACATTTTAACACATAAGGTTCACCTATAAATAACCCATGCTAGTGTACATTGTAAAACGCGTATTTTAGTGATTCGGTAACGTTTTCGGGCGTCGAAAGTCACGACTGACTAACCAAACACTAAGTAAACTTAATATTAGTTAAAATACTTATATTTAAACTAAAAATATCAGTTTACTTACTGATTTAAAAAAGTTTTATAAAAATCACTCGAAAAGCCGATTTTTAACCGTTTTACCGCATAGTTTTTCATCAAACGTTACCAGAACCATCCCAACTCGTAACGAATTGATATTTTAACACAATACATGTTTTTTACTGATTAAAATGATGGTTATAATCAGATTAGTGCAGTTTTTGTGTAAGTCACATAAATCATGCGATTTCACGTATTTTACAACACATAAAGCACCAAGTACAACATGCAAAGCTAGTAAACTTTATGAAAAAGTTTTATACCATTTTAACACTTCAAATATTCATATTTTTAGTGTTTAGAATCTGATCAAAATTTACTTTTTTATCTAATCATATTCAAATCATCATTTTATGATCACATATCAACATGCATGTCCAAATATGTGCATCTAATGCACCCATATCATAACATCATCATCCTACATGATCTTAAATGCATCCAAGAACATATTTATTTCATGTTCCTATAAATCACAACATGTTCATCCCATTATCATCTAGTCATGTTTACATAAATGCAAACATTCTTACATTTATGAACATGTGACAAAAACTTACATGCATGCATACATACATATATATACACGACATATATACATATATATATGAACTTCCAAAAGTTCACTTTTGTGTCATCTTTTCAAATCACAAGCACCTTCTTGTATGATACCTTTTTGATTCATGCATGTAACAAACTTTCAAGAATCTTTTAAATCAAGAATCAACAAAATGAAAACATAACTTTATACACACATACATACACCCTACGACCATATATACATACATATACACACCCATTTTTATTTTGTTTAAAAACTCATTCATTATTAGTTTCAAGTTTGTGATTAATTCCAAGTTCAAGAGAAACCTTCCAACATCACTATCATCACCAAGAATCAAGAACATGATTTTAAAAATAAGTTTGTACCTTTCAAGATTTTGGTGGGTTTTGACAAGATTTTTTATGTTTGGAGCTTGTTTCACCTTGAAAACACCTTTGGATCTTCAAAACACCTTGAAACCTTCTTGGAATGGACTTGAATCTTCAAAGAAACTTCAAAAATTTTTGAAAGTGGAAGTGTGTGTGTGTGTTCGGCCATGAGGTAGAGAGAGAGAGAGAGAGAGAGAGTGAGATTGTGTTTTTGATTTCATTTCTTGGACTTGTGAAGATATTGGAAGATTTGGGGAAAAGCTTAATCATCACATGGAGTTTCCAAGACCACCAAATGGAAGGGAGAGAAGGAGTCTTGTCTCCCCTAGCCGCCACCTCTCACATTACACACATATCCATCATATATTCGTACATATATACACACATATATATAATTTCGGCCAAAAACTGGTATTTTACTGGATACCGGGTATTTTATCTAGCGTTTTAATCCCGTTTTAGTGCGTTTCAAATTATTTTTATCATTCTATAAAAATACTCTCACTAAAATATTTCTGAAATAATTACCAGTTGCCTTGACTGGCTGCGTTGACAGTATTTTGTCAGATGCGCGCTGTATCGCGCGGTACACGCTCAAACTCGAAAAATAAAGTTTCTTAGCGTTTTAATTTATTTTTCCTTCCGGACATGATTAAAATTACCATTCTAATCATAACAGATTATTTTTAGGATTTTAACATTGATCGGGTGGTCACCGACGTTCGTTTCGCATTTTGTTCGTTACGCGATAAGCGTTTATCTTAATGTTGCCAACATAATTTTTATCAAAATTCTGCAGGCCATATAAGTTCATGGTGCATTGTGTTGTTCATGCTTTGTCACACGGGAAAGGAGCTTACGATGAAACATCTGATTATATCATGAACATCATAGCATGTTTGGTGCTGAACAGACCTTATAACATCTCACAAGTGATCTTTAATCACATGGTTGACAACATCAGAGGTGAAAAGTATATAATGTACCCAAGGTTCATACAAATGTTGTTAGACGATCAAGTTCCAAATCTTCCAAAAGATCCAAAAGATGAGCTTAAATTGCGTCACATGGATAGTGAAACATTAAAGAGGTTGGACAAGTATAAAGGTTTGAAACCTGAGCAGGAGCCAAGGTATAAAGGAAAGTTTAGGAAGATCAAGAAGGTAGATTATGTGGCACATAAAGGTGATCGATGGAGACATGAAGATAGCAATTCTGAAGATGAAACAGATCACCTGAGTGATATGGTGGAAAAGAAGTTAAGATTTTGGTATGAAAAGGACGAGAAAAAGAGAAAAAGAACACCTAAGATTTCACCGAAAGTGACTACTCCAAAAGTAGTTATAAAGGGTAAACTTGGAAAGCAGGGATCATCTAGAAGGTTGGTAGATAATATTTTTGAATATTATACTAATAGTGTTAATATTTGTATTGCATAACCAACAAAGAAGAAGTCGCCACCAAGGTTGATTGATGAACCTGTGATTCCATCGACAGACTTGATCCAAGAAGGTGATCTCTTGAATACGTCGCATGAAGATTACTTGAAGCAATCAAGGGATGCTAAAGCTACTAAAGGTGCTGAAAGTGCTAACATTGAGAAAGAAGTCGAAAAGACAGTAGAAAATGTTAAAGCTGAAGGCGTAAAAGATAAGGAAGCTGAAGGAGTTGTGCACACAGATTCAAGTGCTACTGAAAGTGATGACATAGATCCGACAAAGATTGCACCTACTTCTTACATTAGTGGCAAGCAAAAGTTCAAAGGTACGCCAAAGAAGAAGAAAGCATCTGATGAGGAAGATGCAACATATGTGCCAACACCGAAAGAAAAGAAGAAAGTTCTGAAAAAGTGTAAAGCACGACCTTTAGGAGCTGTTTCAAGGAGTGTTAGGGCTAAGAAAGATTCTACAGCAGTTCCAGAGGTTCCAATAGTTGAAAAGAATGTTGAAGTTCCAATAGTTCAAATTGTTGAAGTCCCAGTAGTTGAAAAGAATCTTGAAGTTCCTGTGAATGTTGAAGTTGAAAAGAATGTCGAAGAGGTAGAAGTGGAGTTCATGGGTGAAAGACAATCTACACCACCACCAACACCGAAGAATCCAACAATTCATATTCAAGATGATCGTGAGAAGACTCCAGAGCTTGAAACAAAGAAAGTTGAAGATTCGTCATCTGCAAAGAAAGCTACTACTTCTAGTTCAAGTCATGGATTTCTGAAAGTTATTGGTGAATATCCAGAAGATCTTCCATCAGGTGACTTTGATGTATTTAATGATGGAAAGATCAACGTTCTGACAAAGAAAGTTAGTGTTCTTGAAAAAGCAAAGGCCAAAGCTGAAGCAGAACGTGAAGAATTGAAAGAAAAGCTTGAAGCTGCTAAAGCTGAAAATGTTGCATTGAAAAAGGATCTTGAAGATCATGCAGAAGTCATTGATCAACTGTCAGAAGAACTTGATGAACATGCTAAGGTGATTGATCGAATGACAGAAGCGATGGATGAGGCAAATGATCAATATAAAACTCTTGAAAACTCTAATAAGTTGCTGCATGAAATGATGAATGAGGTGAATCAACATGCATCAAGAGAGAATGAAGCATTAAAGAAGGAAATGGAAGCCTTAAGGGCTGGCAAAGTAGTAAAGGATGAGCAGCTCAATATGTTATACGCTGTTGTCGAACACAAGCTTGGATCAATGTTCAAGCTGTGTTTGTGAAATTGAAATTCAAAATGTTGAAGCCTTAAGAGACTAGCCGAAGAAGCAGCTGAGTCTAAGAAAGATAAAAGAAAGGGTTTGGTGATTGATAAAGAGGAGATTCTTAGATCTACAAGCCAACCTGATCCAGTTCAAGCTGTTGAGGTACATGTTTCTAATCCTGAAGGTTCTAATGTTAATGAGACTGAAAAGAAAGAATCAAAAGAAGATGAAGAAGAGGAAGATGAAGAGGACGAAGAGTTGAAAGATATATACAAAGATATCGACGACTATGATGGTGATGATGATAATGATGGAAATGATGATGATGATAAAGACCAAGGGGGCACAAGGCTGATAGTTGTGAAGTATTCTGGTCAGCATACTCTTGATGATTTCTTAAACGATGAGCTAAATGAGCAGCAAGAGGATCAACACCACGAAGCTTCTTCTTCTTCTAAACAACATGCTGGTGAACATGTATATCTTACACTCCCTAAAGTCATTTACTTACACGCGAAAGTTAAGGGGGAGTTAGAAGAAAATAGAACGAGAGAATCTATGTTAGAGGAGTTGGGGATGGATGATGGGAACATGAAGTTTGATATTGAAGATGAAATACCACCATCACCTGAAAGAGAATATTCTTTCAAGTTTGTTAATGAAGCCGGTAATTTCAAAGATGTGATTATTGAAGAAGATTCGAATCTTTCTGAAGAAGATACTCCATTTCACTATAGTGGAGTTGATGATAGCTTTACCACTTTGACCGAACTTGTCACACTCCGACCACGTAAAACATCGTGGCGGAAATGTCGGGGAGTGTTGTAACAGAATTATAGTTCCACAACCATGGTAATTAAAATTTAATTTTATTCAACAATCAAAGGTGGAATACATTGTTTCAAAACAAGAACCAAAGAGTACACATCATAATTAAATTAAGTCTATCTTTATTTTAAGTCTCTAAGGCACATGTCCGCCCTAGTATGTCACGATCATCCTAAGCATCAGCTCCTGAAAACACATGTGAAAATAGGTACGTCAGCATAAAAATGCCTGTGAGATACATAGGTTTTATGAAAATAGCATTCATGACTTGAGTTTAAAGAAATGTTTAATAAAATTCAGTCATGAACCTTGTTAATTATTTTGTTTTATAAATCATTTGAGAATAATAGCAAAATCAGATGATATGTATATGTGAAAGAATAATGTATGGTTAAAAGAATAACCAAGTAAAAAGAGTTTGTATAAACCAAGTTATTTGTAAAACAATGTTTAAATGAAAATGTGTTGTAAATGTAATATGTCTAAACTGAAGTGGTTTAAATGACGCTACGATATGTAATATCATACAAACACTTATATATAGGAAGTACCAGCGGCGTATCCACGAAGTTTGTATCATATTACACACGCCTCGTTATTTAAGTCACTCAAACCAACCAACATTGTAAAATATCCATGTTTTAGTCTAATAGTCAAATGTCATAGTATAATCCAAGTTGAATATAAGTCATGTAATGTGTAAACAAAAGTTATGTATGGTAAGTAAAATGAGACTACTTAAACCACAAGTAAAAATGTACAAAACAAAGTATTTTGAATAAACCAAAAGTTATGTTTTGTAAAATAAATGCATGTTTTACTGATACAAACATTTATGCGGTAAGTTAACGCATACATTCAAGCCTTGAGACAGACGAATAACCTTAGAGTAAAGATTATCAAAGTAAAATGTTTTCGGATTCAGTCATTCCTTATATCCAAACAAACCTAGGATGTCAGGAACGGGATTTGTCAAGTCCTATGGTACCATTACTTACTACCGAGCGGCGTAGCTAATGTTAATGAATGTAGTTTAGTCCCGTTGTACAAACCAAATTTCATACCAAAAACAACATGTAATGAAAGTAATGTACTTAGTATGCTAAGTCAACATACAAAGCAGAAAAAGTCATGTAAATCAATGTGCTAAATATGCTAAGTTAACATATAAAGTAGAAAAAGTCATGTAAATCAATGTGCTATCATGCCAAGTAAACATGCATAGCAAAAGAAGATGTAATGTAAATTAATATGCTAGCATGCTAAGTAAACATACATAGCAAGACAAAATGAAATTTATGTACTAATAGTGTACTAATGAACATAGCAAGTATATGATATGAAAACATGGAAAGCACGAAAGTAACAAGTAGACACATGTGTTTCACCCCAAAACGTTTGGAAAACAGTAAAAGAGGGGTCTATGTACTCACTTGAGATTGCTCAATAGACTTTAGATATCCACCAAGCGAAGCTAGAAGATTACGGATTCAAACGACACCTAATATAGGTAACTACATTAATAAACGGACCTATTCGGAGGATCGGGTAGCATGAGGGTTCGTAAACCAAATGAGTGTAGGAACTCATGTAATATGGTTTAACAAAGCCTACATACTAAAACGAAACTTATCCTAAGTGCTTTTGACCCTTTATGACCCGTTTAGGTAGCTTATGCTACTTTAACGCGTCGTTCGCGTAAAACGCGTTTGGACCGCTTAACTAGTCCTATGATAAGTAAAATATGCCTTAACATGTCTAATATAGTTGCCAAATCAGTTTAGATGTCAAAAATTTTGTTACATATGCTTAAAATGAATTTTGGCGTAAAAAGGGCATTTTGGTAATTTACCTAAGGCACATAAACTACCTATCATACAACTAACTAAACGTCGTGACCATAAGGTATAACCTCGGAAGGTTATTCCCTATACAACTATGGTCACCTAATGTGTTTGGTCGGATCCTAATGATCGACCAAATGGGCCGGGTTCGAAAGTATAAGCGATGGTTTAGATCGCTTACCCTTACGACCCTAGACAAGCACAAATCTAAAAGTGACGAGCTAAACATGCTAGAACATGTTTAGTTAAGTTAGAAAACAGGTTTTGATATCAAAACAAACGGTTTTGATACCCTAGAGTAGTTTGGTTACAAAATACGCGAGAACACACATTTTGCCCGAAACTACGACTCGTCACTGAGCCTAGATAACGTGGTAATCAGTAGGTATAGTCACTAGGGACTATAACCATCGTGATTACGCTCACGTTATGAAGTTCAAACGAACTTCACATTGACCATAAATTGGTCAATGCAGAAAGTCAAACGCAGTTTGACTTTCAAGCTAAAAACGCATAAAAAGAACGAAGGAACACTTACAAAGGGTCCCCGCAAGATTGAATTTCCAAGTATTTCTCAGGTATGAAGTGTTTTCACACTTCAACTTAGAGAAAATCTCAGAATTCAAGTGGGTTGCAAGTGAACTATGGAGGGGTATTTATAGTTTTCGTAGAACCGTTAGGATCGTTTCTTGAAAACCGAGATTCAATCCCAGCCGTACACATCAAGCCCATAGTTTTACAAAACCAGGGGAGCCCCTAGAAATGCTTAAAACCAGGTGCAAAAGTGGGATCAAGCTGGAAATAGCTGGAAAACACTTTTTGCTGAACTGGGACCTGCTTACGGACCGCAAGAGTATGGGCATACGGTCCGTAAGGACCCTGCAGGTCAGCCAACTTTGAAATCTGGCAGAACAGGTCCCTGTGCGCGTATCATTGCGTTTTGGCAATTCTAACACCCGTCAAACCCATTTTTAAGCTCCCTAAGGATGTTAAAGTATAGGGAGCATGAAACATGCTCAAAAATATGTCCGATGTCGGTTCGTTTGGCCGTACGGTTGCTTTGTTCGGTTAATTACGACGGAAGTCGTAACGGACGCAAAAACAGTCCAAATTGCGCGACGAATGGATTTTTGACAAGCCAATCACTAAAACATAATATTTTAATGATTACATAAATTTTTGGATGTCCGGATGTATTCAAAACGTAAGTTATGCGCGAAAATGCAAACTTATGCACTTTTTGACGCTTTTAGTCCCTGAATGAGCATAAAGTTTATTTTAGCACACCGAACCCCTCAAAGCCTATTTCTAAGCTATGTAAAGGATATTTAGGGTGTGTTTAACTCATGATCAAATTCCGGAATGTTCGTTACAGTTCAATTTGGCATACTTTCGCAGTTTGTCAATTTTAGTCCCTGTAAGCGAATAGACTTGATTTTGCCATACCAAAGCCTTCAAAACTTATTTCTAAGTTATGTAAAGGTCATTTAAGGTATGTTAAGAATATGTTGATGTTCCGGAGTATTTTTCGCGTTAAACTGATTACGTTCAAGCACCAGTTTGCGTATAATTCTCTAGAAAGCGATATAGAGTTTGAAATTGAATAAAAGTCAAAACATGAAAAATGTCAAACATAAACAAACAAACATTGGGATCAAATAACTTTATTTCATTGATAACTGGATTGTTTACAATGATTACAAGCACAGATGTCACAGTCTCCCCTACTTGTGGAAATTTCATCCCGAAATTTGTTTAGAGGAAACTCGTGAGAAAAGATGCGGATACTTCGCCTTCATTTGATCTTCACTTTCCCAAGTAAACTCAGGTCCACGTTTAGATTCCCAGCGAACTTTAACCAAAGGAATGCGCTTGCGTTTAAGCCATTTGACTATTCGGTCCATGATTTCCACAGGTTTCTCAACAAAATGTAGTGTTTTATCAACACGAATTTCGTCAAGTGGTATGTGGAGGTTCTCATCAGCTAAACACTTCTTGAGATTGGACACGTGGAAGGTTGGATGAACATTTCCAAGTTCAGGAGGTAACTCAAGTCTGTAGGCTACCTTTCCGATTCTTTCGACGATCTTGAATGGTCCAACATATCTAGGTGAAAGTTTTCCTTTCTTTCCAAATCTGATCACACCTTTCCAAGGTGAGACCTTAAGTAATACCCGATCACCGATTTGAAATTCCAAGGGCTTGCATCGTTGGTCCGCGTAACTCTTTTGATGGCTTCGAGCTGTCTGGAGATTATCACGAACTTTCTTAACCTTATCAGTTGTCTCTAGAATGAGGTCAGGTCCAGTAAGTTGAGCCTCACCTATCTTATTCTAGCAGACTGGTGAACGACATTTTCGACCATAGAGAGCCTCGAAAGGAGCCATGTTGATGCTGGAGTGATAACTATTGTTGTAGGAGAATTCAATCAATGGAATATATGAATCCCAACTACCACCAAAATCGATCACGCAAGCTCTAAGCATATCCTCCAAAGTCTGGATTGTTCTTTCAGTTTGGCCATCTGTTTGTGGATGATAAGCAGTGCTTAGATTAAGTTGGGTCCCCATAGCAGTTTGCATGGTTCTCCAAAAATGAGAAGAGAAACGAGCGTCTCTATCAGAAATAATGTTCAAAGGAACACCATGTCGAGTTACGATTTCATCCACATAAATTTTTGCAAGCTTTTCAGCAGAAAAATCCTCACGGATTGGCAAGAAATGCGCTGACTTAGTAAGACGATCAACAATTACCCAAATGGCATCATGACCATTCTTAGTGCGCGGAAGTTTAGTAATGAGATCCATAGCAATGTTTTCCCATTTCCAAACTGGGATCTCTGGTTGTTCCAAAAGACCAGAGGGATGTTGATGTTCAGCCTTAACCTTAAGACAAGTAAGGCATTTGGAAACGTACAAGGCAATGTCTTTCTTCATACCAGGCCACCAATACTGAGTACGAAGATCCTTATACATCTTATCTGAGCCAGGATGAATAGAATAACGAGACTTATGAGTTTCATCCATAAGCAAAGTGCGAAGATCATCTAGGCTTGGGACCCACAAACGGTCCATGAAATAATACGATCCATTGTCCTTTAGTTCAAGATCAGGCTTAATGTGATAGGGTAATTCCTTACCCATCAAGTCTTGTGCAACACAAGTATGTTGAGCCTGAGAGATGCGGGCTTGAATATCAGATCGAGCTTGGATATCAGATTGAACATGAACACAGTGAAGCTTGACATGTTCTTTACGACTCAAAGCGTCAGCCACGACATTCGCCTTACCAGGATGGTAGCGAATTTCGCAGTCATAGTCGTTTAGAAGCTCAACCCAACGTCGTTGCCTCATGTTGAGTTCTTTCTAATTAAAGATATGCTGAAGACTTTTGTGGTTAGTGAAAACCACACATTTTGTACCATACAAATAGTGTCTCCAGATCTTAAGAGCGAACACAACTGCACCCAACTCAAGATCATGAGTGGTGTAGTTTTTCTCATGCACCTTTAACTGCCTCGATGCATATGCTATAACTTTGTTCCTTTGCATCAGAACACAGCCAAGTCCCAAATTTGATGCATCGCAGTATATGACGAAATCATCTTTGCCTTCGGGCAAAGATAGGATAGGCGTATCACAAAGCTTCTGCTTCAAGGTCTGAAACGCTTCTTCCTGTTTAGAACCCCATTCAAAGGGCTTATTTTTCTGAGTTAGAGCAGTTAGGGGAACTGCAATCTTCGAGAAATTTTCGATGAAGCGACGGTAATAGCCCCCGAGAACAAGAAAAGAACGAACTTCGGTAGGAGTAGTAGGTGTATCCCAATCCTTAATCGCACTGATCTTGGAGGGATCTACATGAATACCTTGTTCGTTGACAATATGACCCAAAAATTGAACTTCTTTAAGCCAAAATTCACGTTTGGAGAACTTGGCGAAAAGTTGCTCTTTCTTTAGGAGTTCCAGAGTAAGACGAAGATGTTGCTCATGATCAACTTGCGTCTTAGAGTATATCAAAATGTCATCAATAAAAACGATGATGAACTTATCTAAATATGGCTTGCAAACCCTATTCATCAAGTCCATGAAAACAGCAGGAGCATTAGTCAAACCGAATGGCATAACTGTGAACTCATAATGCCCATAACGAGTGCGGAACGCTGTCTTGGGAATATCTTCTTCATGCACACGAAGTTGATGATACCCAGAACGAAGATCAATCTTCGAAAAATAAGAAGCGCCCTGTAACTGGTCAAAGAGATCATCAATACGAGGTAGGGGATATCGATTCTTGATGGTAAGCTTGTTAAGCTCACGGTAATCGATGCACATCCTGAAAGATCCATCCTTCTTTTTGACAAAAAGAACGGGAGCACCCCAAGGTGAAAATCTAGGACGAATAAAACCTTTATCTGAAAGCTCCTGAAGCTGTTTAGACAATTCTTGCATCTCAGACGGTGCAAGACGATAAGGAGGTCTAGCAATGGGGTTTGCACCAGGTACAAGATCAACACGGAACTCGACTTGGCGTGCTGGGGGTAATCCAGGTAACTCCTCAGGAAATAGCTCTGGATAATCCCGAACAACAGGGATATCTTGAATAGACTTACCCCTGCCTTTATCTGCTACAACATGTGCCAGGAAGGCCACATAGTTCTTAGGCAGATACTTCCGAGCTTGAAAACAAGACATGAGCTTGAGACTACTAGCAGGCTTCACACCACGAACCTGTAGGATCTCACCTGTCGAAAGCGGCACACGAACGATCTTCTCAAAACAAACTACCTCTGTGTGATACTTGGCTAACCAATCCATACCCACAATAATGTCGAAACTCCCAAGTTGCATCGGCGTGAGGTCAATGGGAAAAAGATGGTCGTTAAGGTTCAACTGGCAGTTGCGAAGAACAGAATCAAGAACAACGGGTTCTCCACTAGCAACTTCTACTGTCAAAGGCTTACCTAGTTTCGTTCTAGACACGCGAAGCAATGGCTCAAAAGATAATGACACAAAACTCTTATCGGCACCAGAATCAAAAAGAACAGATGCAGGTTGATTATTAACAAAGAACGTACCGTTAACCACTTCATTGTCTGCTTGCGCCTCTTGCGCATTCATGTTGAAGACTCGACCTCGAGCCTGAGCCTGAGCTGTATTCGCATTCACCAATCTTGGACATTGATTACGGTAGTGGGTCAGATCCCCACAGTTATAACAAGAACCTGGTGGGTAGTGAGGTCGTGCAGCTTGACCTTGTTGCTGAGCAACTCGTTGAGCCGGGTTCTGAGTTGCCCTATTTTTATTAGCAGGAATGCGGCAGGTGTCAGCAAGATGACCAGATCTTCCGCAGTTGGTGCAATGACGACACTGGAGGTGTGGCTGATGATGACCGTTACATCTGTTGCACAAAGGTGCATTGCCAAGATAAGGTTTCTTGGCAAGTGGTTGCGCAGGCTGATTTGGTGCAGCTTGTGCAGTAACGGTGAAATTTTGGGAAGCCTTACGCTTCCTTGAACCCTTCGAGGGACCAGAATCCTTACCCTTCTTGTTTCTACCTTTCTTGCTATCCTCTTTGTCAGACGACTGCTTCTTACCCTTGTCACCTTTTCTATGCAGCTTACCCCTTCGAACCTGTAACTCGGTCAATGTCGCAGATAGCTCGATTGCCTGACGGACTGTGGTAGGGTTACTACCAGTAACGGTGTCTTGTATGGAGTCAGGTAGGCCATCGATATACCTCTCGATAGCCTTCTCGAGTGGGGTAACCATTGTTGGGCATAACAAACTCAGCTCCTCATACCTATCAGTATATGCCCGGTGCTCACCACTATCCTGTTTCAAATCATCAAACTCCCTTTCTAGAGCTCACAACTCATGACGAGGACAAAACTCCCTCATCATAAGAGTCCTAAGTTCAGCCCATGTTTGTGCCAAAGCAACCTCAGCACCACGATCTCTCATAACCCCGTTCCACCATGTGAGAGCCCTCTTCTGAAACACGCTTGATGCAAACTCAACTTTGCGATTATCAGGGCACTAAACGTGACGGAAAGTATTCTCAATGCTCTCGAACCATTGAAGGAGCCCAGTTGCCCCTTCAGAACCACTGAACTTGAGTGGTTTAGCCGAGTTAAAACTCTTGAAGTTGCATGGAGCATTATTGTTGTTGTTGGCTTGGTTATATTGAGCAATGAGATTTGGGAATGCAGCAGCCATTTGCTGCGCGATGATTTCTGCCAGTTCGGCATTTGGTAGCGGATTTTCGTGTCGAGGAGGCATTCTAAAAGAGGAAACATGAAAGGAACGAGTGAGATGATTAGATGAAAAGAGCGAGATGAAATAAAATCAACAAAGGCAAAGATGGTGGTCATTTGTCCGTATCACAAAGCAAACAAACGACTCACAGTGACTAATCAAAGTAAATGGATAAAAAATAATGCTTCGCGGAGACATGCTTGCCTATAAGTGAACACTCACCCCAAGAATTCCTAGGTAAGAATGACTGGTCCGATTATGTGGATTTGTACGAACACTCTAGCCTTAGACAGAAAACCCAGGGTACAGGCATTCACTCTTCCAGTTCGCACGTGTTCACACTATTTAGAACCCAAAACTTTGACGAGATTTTGAAAACTTGGAAGGCACAAGGCAAAAAGAATTATTCAAAAACAAATAATAAATTTTCAAAATCATTCAGAAAAATTGAAGGGTTCAAAACCTTACAATAAATTATTTAAAAACAGATGATTGATCTTCAAAAAGCGTTTCGGAAAAATTGGGTTCTTGTTTTGGTGATCACCTAAGGATAGGTGAAGTGCATGTTTTAAGATCTAAACACAAGACAACTTGTGTTGGGGTCCTAGAAAGGTTATAGTCTAGGTCAAAGCATTACTAGTAACCTAATTCCCTATAACCATTGGCTCTGATACCGACTCTTCTATCACACCCCGACCACGTAAAACATCAAATCGTGGCGGAAATGTCGGGGAGTGTTGTAACAGAATTATAGTTCCACAACCATGGTAATTAAAATTTCATTTTTTTTCAACAATCAAAGGTGGAATACATTGTTTCAAAACAAGAACCAAAGAGTACACATCATAATTAAACTAAGTCTATCTTTATTTTAAGTCTCTAAGGCACAGGTCCGCCCTAGTATGTCATGATCATCCTAAGCATCAGCTCCTGAAAACACATGTGAAAATAGGTACGTCAGCATAAAAATGCCTGTGAGATACATAGGTTTTATGAAAATAGCATTCATGACTTGAGTTTAAAGAAATGTTTAATAAAATTCAGTCATGAACCTTGTTAATTGTTTTGTTTTATAAATCATTTGAGAATAATAGCAAAATCAGATGATATGTATATGTGAAAGAGTAATGTATGGTTAAAAGAATAACCAAGTAAAAAGAGTTTGTATAAACCAAGTTATTTGTAAAACAATGTTTAAATGAAAATGTGTTGTAAATGTAATATGTCTAAACTAAAGTGGTTTAAATGACGCTACGATATGTAATATCATACAAACACTTATATATAGGAAGTACCAGCGGCGTATCCACCATGTTTGTATCATATTACACACGCCTCGTTATTTAAGTCACTCAAACCAACCAACATTGTAAAATATCCATGTTTTAGTCTAATAGTCAAATGTCATAGTATAATCCAAGTTGAATATAAGTCATGTAATGTGTAAACAAAAGTTATGTATGGTAAGTAAAATGAGACTACTTAAACCACAAGTAAAAATGTACAAAACAAAGTATTTTGAATAAACCAAAAGTTATGTTTTGTAAAAATAAATGCATGTTTTACTGATACAAACATTTATGCGGTAAGTTAACGCATACATTCAAGCCTTGAGACAGACAAATAACCTTAGAGTAAAGATTATCAAAGTAAAATGTTTTCGGATTCAATCATTCCTTACATCCAAACAAACCTAGGATGTCAGGAATGGGATTTGTCAAGTCCTATGGTACCATTACTTACTACCGAGCGGCGTAGCTAATGTTAATGAATGTAGTTTAGTCCCGTTGTACAAACCAAATGTCATACCAAAAACAACATGTAATGAAAGTAATGTACTTAGTATGCTAAGTCAACATACAAAGCAGAAAAAGTCATGTAAATCAATGTGCTAAATATGCTAAGTTAACATATAAAGCAGAAAAAGTCATGTAAATCAATGTGCTATCATGCCAAGTAAACATGCATAGTAAAAGAGGGGTCTATGTACTCACTTGAGATTGCTCAATAGACTTTAGATATCCACCAAGCAAAGCTAGAAGATTACGGATTCAAACGGCACCTAATATAGGTAACTACATTAATAAACGGACCTATTCGGAGGATCGGGTAGCATGAGGGTTCGTAAACCAAATGAGTGTAGGAACTCATGTAATATGGTTTAACAAAGCCTACATACTAAAACGAAACTTATCCTAAGTGCTTTTAACCCGTTATGACCCGTTTAGGTAGCTTATGCTACTTTAACGCGTCGTTCGCGTAAAACGCGTTTGGACCGCTTAACTAGTCCTATGATAAGTAAAATATGCCTTAACATGTCTAATATAGTTGCCAAATCAGTTTAGATGTCAAAATTTTTGTTACATATGCTTAAAATGAATTTTGGCGTAAAAAGGGCATTTTGGTAATTTACCTAAGGCACATAAACTACCTATCATACAACTAACTAAAGCACCGATTGCTAGATGCATCAATGTGCTAGATCCGATGTGGCAGTGATCTCTCTATTCGACAAGAAGGCAGGTGAAACAAGACGCATCAATGTGCTAGATCCAATGTGGCTTGTTAACTACTCAAAGAAAGACATTGATTGCTTGTTCTTCAACAAAATAGTCTATAATGAGCCTGACCCTGACATAGTACAAGCACAACAATATCAGAAGATCATGAACGTGTGCTTCTCCAAAGACATTAACTCTGGAAGGTATTGGGAGACAAAGTTCAGAGATTTGGAGTTAGAAGAATTCTTGAAAGCTGAACGTCGAAGTGAAAGATTTAAGAAGATCGCAGAGAGAGCTGCTATATTGGGTCGAAGAAAGTTTGAAAGGCCACCACCAACAGATCAAACACTGATTGAATCACAAGAAAACAAAATTCCAAGGTGGGAAAGATCTAAGGATGGAGATCCAAAATATAGAAAATGGTGGAATGAAATGGGAAGGCCATTGAGGCGTCAAATGTTAGAAGAGAGGAGAGAAAAGAGGAGGCAGAAGGCTAAGGCAAGCAGATGCAGGAAGACACGGTGAAGACTATACAGGAAGGAAGACTGTAGCTACATCCAAAGGGGAGTCTGTAGGTGCAATATGTCTGTAGCTTCAGTCTGTATCGAGTTTATATTTTGTCCTGTATGTGTCTACGTATAGTTTTGTTTGTATGTTATTTTATAACTGGGAGAAACGGAACGGTATTGAAAGTTCTAAAGTCCATCCGATCGGATGACTCATCCGGACGGATGACCATCTGATTGGATGGCCATTCGAGTGGTTCTCCCACTTTAGCTTTGCCTATAAATAGGGACTTAGGGGTTCATTTGTAAGAACTTTTGCCAGTTGCTTGTTCAGTCTCTAGGCGAAGCTCTGTCATACTCTCATCAGGAACCTTGTATTTTCACAATATTTGAATGAGAATGGATGCTTTAACCGTAGATTTCATTGTTGATTACTCTTTGACACTGTACACGGATTCCGCACTTTTACAGTGATCGATCTGACCTGAGTTGTACAATCTAGAGCCGATCACAACCGGTCCTCACACCCCTCACGGGCAAATGAGTATCCCAACTTCCACCGAAATCTATCGCACACGCTCTCAACATATCCTCTAACGTCTGAATGGTTCTCTCGCTCTGACCATCCGTTTGAGGACGATATGCAGTACTCATGTCCAAACAAGAACCCAATGATTCTTGAAGTGATCACCAAAACCTAGAGTCAAACCGACTATCTCTATCTAAGATAATTGACACTAGTACTCCATGACGGGCTACAATCTCGTTAAGGTACAATCTCGTATCATGTCCACATGACGTACGAGGTAATTTGGTGATAAAGTCCATCGTAAGATGTTCCCATTTCCACTTAGGAATCTCTGGTTGCTGCAGGAGCCCAGACGGCTTCTAGTGTTCAGCCTTAACCTTTAAGCATGTCAGACATTTACTCACGTAAACCGCAATATCTCTCTTCATATTCGGACACCAGTATAACTCCTTGATATCCTGATACATCTTGGTAGAACCTGGGTGAATGGAATATCTAAATTTATGAGCTTCGTTCATGACCAGTTCACGTAGGTTACCTCTAAGCGGAACCCAAATCTGGTTCATGAAGTACATTACTTCGTCCGATTTTGGTATCAGTTCACATTTTAATCCTCTCAAACCTTCTCTGCACAGGTTCTCTTCCTTCAAAGCTTCTCGTTGCGCATTACGAATTCGATCGGTCAAACTCGTCTGTATGGTCAAGCCCAGAACACACACATGTAGAGGCTTCTCCCGCTCCTTCCTACTGAGCGCATTCGCAACAACATTTGCTTTACCACGGTGATAACGAATATCACACTCGTAGTCGTTGAGTAACTCTACCCAACGTCGCTGTTGCATGTTGAGCTCCTTCTGATCAAAGATATGCTGGAGGCTCTTATGGTCTATGTATATCGTACACTTCGTGCCATACAAATAATGTCTCTAGATCTTCAAGGTAAACACAACAGCTTCTAACTCCAAATCATGTGTCGTGTATTCTTCTCGTGAACTTTCAATTGTCTGGATGCATAGGCTATCACTTTGTCCTTCTGCATAAGCACGCATCCTAGGCCTAAACGTGATGCATCACAATATACAATGAAATCATCATTTCCCTCAGGAAGGGAAAGAATAGGTGCACTACACAACTTCTCCTTAAATAATTGAAAAGCTTCCTCCTGCTTTTCCGTCCAATTAAACTTCCTCTCCATCTGGGTCAATAGCGTCAAAGGCTGCACTAATTTGGAGAAATTCTCTATGAATCTCCGGTAATACCCAGAAAGTCCTAAGAATTGTCGCACCTCTGATGGAGTCTTTGGCGTTTCCCAATTCTTAATCGCCTCTATCTTTGACGGATCCACGTGTATTCCTCTCTCATTTATAACGTGTCCGAGAAAATGAACTTCTCAAATCCAGAATTCACATTTAGAGAACTTGGCATACAACTTTTCTTCCTCCAGCAGCTCCAAAATCAACTTCAGATGATGCTCATGATCTTCTTTGGTTCATGAATAGATAAGTATATCGTCGATGAATACTATCACAAATTTATCCAAATAGGGTTTGCATACCCTGTTCATGAGATCCATGAACATAACTGGCACATTAGTTAAGCCATAAGGCATGACTAAAAACTCGTAATGGCCATATCATGTTCGAAAGGTAGTCTTCGGAACATCTTTGTCAGCAACCTTCAACTAATGATATCCGGAACGCAGGTCGATCTTCGAGTAGTAGCTGGATCCCTGTAGCTGGTCAAACAAATCGTTAATTCTCGGTAGAGGGTACCGATTCTTGATGGTCAACTTGTTCAACTCTCTGTAATCGATGCACATCCTGAAGGATCCATCCTTCTTCTTCACAAACAAGACAGGTGCACCCCAAGGCAAAAAGCTTGGTCGAATGAAAGCTTTGTCGAGTAGCTCTTGAAGTTGATTCAACAATTCTTTCATCTCTGACGGTGCCAATCTATAAGGAGATTTTGCAATTGGTGCAGCACCGGGGACCAAATCAATTCTAAACTCGATCTGTCTCGCAGGGGGTAATCCAGGTAAGTCTTCAGGGAAAACTTCCGGATAATCGGGAACTATAGGAATCTCTTCGATCTTCCTACCTTCAGCCTTCGTATCCACTACGTTAACTAAGAATGCAGGATAACCCTTACGCAACATCTTAAGCATCTTCATAATACTAACAACACTCGACACTCGACTCGATCGGTCTTCGTGAACAACTATAGCTTCACCACCACTAGGACGAGGTATCCTCACTTGCTTCTCCGAGCAAATGATCTCAGCTTTATTCTTGGATAGCCAATCCATCCCCGCAACTACATCAAAACTACCCAGCTCCACTGGCAATAAGTCGATACTAAAACTATGATCGTCTAATCGAATACTACAATCACAGACGACTTCACTAGTCTCTATCACTTTACCATTTGCTAGTTCTATCAAGTACTTTTTGCTTAGCTTACTTGTTGGAGAACACAGAAATGGTTCAAAGTTTTTTCGAAACAAAACTCAAGTCAGCCCTAGTATCAAAGAGTAAGAACGCTGAATGGTTATTGATTAAAAACGTACCGGTAACAACAGCAGGATCGTCACATGCCTTTCCAGCATTTAGCTCAAACGCTCTTCCCCTGGCATTCTGACCCTTTGCTTTAGGACAATCCCTCTTGAAATGTCCCTGTTCACCGCACTGGAAGCATCCCTCTAGCTTCGCTCCCTCCAAAGTACTTTTAGCATAGCACTCGCGGGCAACATGCCCAGTTCGACCACACCTGGCGCACTTTCTCTGCTCATCATCGTGAGTCTTCTTCTCAAAACCACTCCTGCTATCCCTGGCATTATCCTTTCTAGAACTGCTAGAGTTTGCTACATACGCCTTCCCCAAACTGCGTTTCCTGTCACGCTTCTCATCGGTTTCCTTCCTCGAGCTCTCGGACTTGCGCTTCCTTGAATCTGCCGATTTAGACTCAGAACATTCCGACCGTTCAGATTTCACATCTGCATTGGCCTTGCCTGATGACTTCCCGGTTTCCTCCTTATTGTTAAGGCTACCTTTGCAAGTAGCGTCATCCGCTAAGGATTTCGCCAATGTAGTAGCTTCAATAGGTAGTGGGTTTTGCTGATGTGACCATGCTGCGAATTCGTGGCGATAGCCCCCAAATGTACCTCTCTATCTTAACATACTTAGGAGTGACCATCCGTGGAATAACCTTTCCAAATCGTTGAACCGAGATGTGTAACCTCTGACATTTAGACCTTCCATGGTTAAATTCCAGAAGTCGGTCTCGATCTTCTGTATCTCACTACGCGGGTAGTATTCCTTTAGGAGCATTGCTTTAAGTTCGTTCCAGGTTAGACCATAGGCAGCGCCTTCACCCAAAATTTGAACTTGCGCGTTCCACCAGGATAAAGCTTCATCAAGAAAAGAACAAGAAGTATACCTATCCCGTTGATCAGCAGCACAACCACTGATTGCCATGACGGATTCCATCTTCTCAATCCATCTGGTGATATCTAGGGGTCCTTCGGCACCGGTAAATGATAGTGGGTTACAGCCCTGGAATGTTTTATACATACATCCGTGCACTGTTCATAAGGTTAATGAAAATCAGGAATACGCTCTGATTATATCATAACACATGAACTACTAAAACTTTCCGATCATTATATTACCTGGAGGGTTTCCAATCTGTGCCCCACCAAAACCATGCCCTTGAGCACCACGTCCACGTCCCTGGCCATTATTCTGGTTAGCATCGCGCTGTTCCATGGCAGTATTAACATGTTGGGCTATGAGTTGTGTCAACTCTTCTGGGGTGGTAGGTAGTTCAGAACCCTGTATTGCTTTTGGCGGCATTTTGTCGTTTCTATTATTATAGCAATAATAACAACATAAGACGATATCCAAAAATAATTCAATCATTAAATGATAGTGGACCAAACATTGCGCATGTATAATATCCACATAATAATGAGAAAATTTTTTAAACCAAAAGTAATCCATAGAAATTATAAAACTTGTTTTTAGTACACAACTAGCCACATTTTGGCATGTCTACGTCAACACCCATAACAAGTTCATATAAAAATTCCTACTAAATATCCAAAAATCTGACATACAAGCCATAAATAGAGTGTATCAAAAGTGACATACAAAACAACCAACAAACAACTAATACTTCAAACCCATAAAATCTAACATCCTCCTAATAAGCTCCTCCAAATCCACTATCCTCCAGTGCATCTGATCCATCGCCTTGTCGTCTAGATCCTTCAACTTATCGTACCAGTCCATCTGTTCCTCTAGATCCTCCATCTTATCCCTAGCTGAGTCCAGGTCTCCGCGTAGAGTGGCAAACTGTCGATCTCAATGACAACATTGGTCAATCCATACTCCTTTCTGCTTCTTGGAAGCAGATGCTGTCTCAGCGCGTGACGGCGATGCGATATCTCCAACAGGCCTAGTCCTCTTCCTACGTCGATAATAAACCAAAAGAGGTGTAGTAGGAGTGTGTGACTCGATCAATGGTAAATATGACTCAGTAGTAACAGGTGGAGGGATCTCTGTTGGTGCATGTTATGTGACAACAACTTTGGATTGGTCTTTGGATATTAAACAGAAGATTGGACTATGAAGACTTCAAGTATTTCAAATTAGTCAAAGCCCAATCAGTCCAAGTTTGGTTTAAGTCGGTTAGGCCAGAATTGTTATGTAATGTATAAGGGCCAAAGCCCAATTTGTGTAGCAAAGCTGTGCTATATAAATAGCTTGTTTCTACATGTTTTAGGTTAGACATTCTAGACATTGTGAGCAATTTGTGAGAGCATTTAAGTGAGAGAGTTAGAGAATACACAGAAATCGGTTGTGAGGTTCTTGGAGATCTTTAGTGATTGTAAAATGTTTCAAGGGTTTGATAATCACAGAAGATCAGTTTGGAAGTTTGTGTGTTCGTGTGTTTGTGTTTCGTATTTCTTGTTTCTGTGTTCGAAGATTAATCAAGGAGATTCCGCATCCTTGATTAGTTAACAGTCTTGTTACGATCCATACGGGATTAGGGGACCTACAATTGGTATTAGAGTGTTTGCTCTTGTGCATGGTTCAAGACTGATCGACAGGAATCAAGATAGTTTGTTTTTGAAGACTTTCGGGTTACATTTTGAATTTTTACGAATAACAATAGAAGAACAGTTTGAATTTCAGAGTTTGATCTGTTTTCGTATAGTTTGGAAGGTGTTTGCGTGTTTTTAGGAAACTTTGTTTGGAAAGTTTTAAAAGGAATTAAAATTTCGAGTTTTTGGAAAGAATTACTGATTATCAGTTGCTGATTTTTGGGATATTGGTTGTTTATTAGCTGGATTCAAGAGATCTTCAAGTGTGCGACTTAATTAGACTGTGTGACTGGTTTGGTGTGCGAGATCAGACTGTGCGATCTGAAGTGTGCGATCAGCTCAACTGTGTGGTTTACCAAAGTGTGCGACTGGTCAACTGTTCAGTCAACCAAAGTGTGCGACTGGTCAACTGTTGGTCAAACTTAGTGTGCGATTAGACCTCTAGTGTGCGACTGAAGTGTGTGATCATACCTTATATTCAACTGTGCGAGCCCATATATCAAATGTGCAAGCCCATATATAAAGTGTGCAGCCCATTTATTTGAAGTGTGCGATCCAGTTAACACTGTGCGACTTGACTTGATGTGTGCGATTTCACTAGTGGTGGAATTTTCTTTGGCATGCGTAGGAAAAATTTCACTGTTTCGTGAATAGAAAATTATCCATAGCTCATCTTCGCAAACCGTTTGCACCGTTGAATTCCTTGGATTTTTAGGACAAAAAAAAAAATCTGGAAAATCCCGAAAAAGGTCTTTGACATTATATATCATTGGACTCGTAATTTCGAGATGATTCTAATGGTATAATTTGGTAAAAACAGTTTTCGAAAAAATTTTGTACGGTTTTACCAGTTTATTTTCGTTAAAATGTCAAACATGTCCAATTTGAACGAACTGTTAAGGATGGAGCACGAGGTTGGCACAACCAACAAACCACCTAAGATGATGAAGGTGGAAAATTATCTGACATGGAAGGACAAGTTCCAATCCTTCATTGAATATCGGGACACACGAATGTGGATCTGTATTCAAGATGGGTATGCAAACCCAACACACGATTTTGAAGGCAGACAGCGTGTCACGGCCTATGTTAACATGGAAGAAGCAGATAAAAAGATGTATGAGGTTGAAAAGAGAGCCTTAGCTGCTATCAAAATGTCCTTACCAGACGGCATTAAGCATACCTTTAAGAAGTACACTACTTCAAAGGAAATGTGGGATGCATTAGAGAAAAGATATGAAGGAAATGCAGATGTCAAAAAGAACAAAGTTGACCTACTGAAGAAGCAGTTTGCAGTATTCAAGTATATGAGAAATGAATCACTTGAGGATATCATCACTCGGTACTACCATCTGATGTCAGAAATAGATATTTATTCTGACATTGAGAAAAATGACAAGCTGCTTGATGCGTTACCTGCTAAATGGGATATCTACACTCTCATGATCAAGGGGGAAGCAGATTATGAGACAAAACAACTTGAAGAAGTTGTTGGAAAACTGGGAGCTTATGAGCTTAATATGAAGAAGAAGGAAACTGGATATGATCAAGTTCAAGATCCAGGGATTTATAATGGACTTACATCTTCTTCATCTAACAACGCTTTTAGCGACTCTGCTACTGCGTTTCTTTCGTGTGAGAATGAGCAGGTCACTGTGAATGAAGATGGTGACGTGTGTTTCGTAGCTGCTTCAGGAGGATCAACAGGAGCTAAGAGAACATTAGCTACTAATCAAAGTAGAAGTACAACGTTGATGCCTATGAGTGTGAAGTCTGCAGAAGAACATCTGGCTCTACTTGCATCATTCGTTGCTTCGTATGAGAACTACATTCAGGGGAAGATATCTGATCCTGCCACTTTAGATGAAGATTATGATCAGATTGACCCTGATGATCTTGAAGAGATGGATCTACAATGGCAAATGGCCATGATTTCCAGAAGAGTCAAGAGGTTCATGAACAGAACGGGAAGGAAGTTTATTGGGAAGAGCGTTGGTTTTGACAAGACCAAAGTGAGGTGCTTTAATTATCAAAGTTATGGACATTTTGCTAGGAAATGTCAAAAACAAAAAGCAAGAGGCTTTGAGTCAGAGTTCAAACAATAGGAATGCGTCAAACAACTCTAACTCAAAGGCTTTGAGCTCTAGAGCAAGAGAGAGTTCGTATGATTGGAGTGTTCATCTGGAAAATGATGAGAGTGTCACTCAGGCATTCATGGTAGAGATAGTGCCAGTTGATGATGCTGAAGCGAATGTAGATGATGCTGCAGCAAATGTAGATGATGCTGAAGCAAAAGTTGATACTGAAGTTGAGAAAGAAAGAAAGTGAAGCTGAGGAAGTTAAAGCTGATCAGACAACTGAAGCTGAGGCAGAAAAGCTAAAGTCTGATTATGAAAAGGAAGCTGAAGAGAAAGATGCAAAAAATAAAAGATTGGAAGCTCAAATTGCTGCTCTCATGGCCAACTTAGATAAACCAACAGGAGAGGTAAGTAATTCTGCTAGTTCTGTTTGTTTAAGATGTAGGGAATTACAGGGTGAGGTTGATAGGTTATCAACCCTAAATCAAAGTCTGATTAACGAAAATTTAAGTATAAAAGAGTCAAACTTTTTCGTTAAAAGAAATGAATCTATGTATTTGAAGAAAATTATGGTATGAAACTGAAATTGAAGTTTTAACCTGCATATAAATGAAAAACTTCAAATTATAGACTTCGCTCATGACACTATGAGTGAGAAAACAAAAGAGGTTTCTGAAAAGTGCAAAGAGTTGTCTGAAGCATAATTAAAAATTGTTGAACTTGAAAAGAAACTGAGTCAGTTTATAGATTCCACTTTTGTTATGAAGCACATGATGGGTGGGTTAAAGAAGAGTAATGACAAGACCAGTGTGGGCTTCAAGGGCTTTAATGAAGTCCCACCTCCTCTTAGTCATGACTATTCATTCCTACCTGATGAAGATGAGTTAACAGGCTTTCTGTCAACATCACCAATTAGTTCCACATCAAGTCAAGGTGATGTGTCTGAGAGTGATGATGCTAAGAAGGAAAATAACAGAGAACCTGTTTTGAAAAAGAAAAATTCACATCCTAAAATCAAAAATCAAACTTTGGTTAAAAAGGTTACTTTTGTTCAAGGAAGTGACATGAAAAACGAAACAGCTGTTATTGAAAAAGAATCAAATGTAGAGTTTGCTAAAAACAAAAACATAGAAAATCTGAAATTAAGCAAACTGAACAAAATCCTTCTAAGGCATCATCATCAAATGAAGGATCTAGCTCAAAAACTTTAGCTACGAAGTCTTCGACAAAGAGATCATGCTTCAAGTGTCACACCAAGGGACATGTAGCTAGCTGCTGTCCTAACAAAAAGACTGAAGCACAAGTGAGTGAAAAACATAGAGGGAAGTCACTAGAGAAGTGTGGTGATAATGAGAAGAAAGTTTCTGTTTCTCCAAAGAAATCTGCTCCTAAGCAATAAGAGGGTGTTGCTGTTGGTGTAGATAAGGCTGAAAAAGGAACTCCACAAGTTCCTCGTTTTCAAAGAAATCAACCAAGATTTCAGCCTGAATCTACATCAGTCAGATATGAGAGACCTAGAAGCAGTTCACCAAGAATGAACACTAATAATTCAAATAATTTCAGAAGTCAAGGTCAGTATCAAAATCGATACCAAAATAATGGTGGTCGAACCTTTTACAACAATGGCTTTAGAAATTTTAACAATCAAGCTTCTTGGGGTCAAAATTCAAGATATCAAAATCAATTTTTCCAAAGGTCACAAAGTCCAAACTTGCATAGGAATCCTTAGGACCAGAGACCTCATGGAAATCAAAACCCATTTCCATCAACCGGTCCGAGATCCAAGACTCCAGTTAGGAGTGATGGGTACTGGATGGATGTTCCTGTAGTTAATGAATCTAGAAGACCCAAGACCATTAAGGCTTGGGTCCCCCAATCTAACTAATTACTTGGTTGGTGTGTGTAGGAACTGCTAAGGAGGATTATCAACTTATGGTATGTTGATAGTGGTTGCTCTAGGCACATGACGGGGAATGCGAGATTGTTTTCTGAGTTTGAAGAATATGATGGTGGACATGTGAATTTTGCTGGTGCTAAAGGTGGTAGGATTACCGGACGAGGAAAAGTGACAAATGGGAAGATCACGCTGGACAAAGTGAACTATGTTGAGCAGCTTAAACACAATCTGATGAGCGTGTCACAAGTCTGCGACAAGGGTCACTCGGTCCATTTTTCCAAGTCTGAAGCATTGGTGTTGAAACCGGGTTTGGTGATACCGGACGATTGGATAGTGATGCGTGCACCAAGGAGAAATGGTACTTATGTCATGGACATGGGTGCCAAGGATCCGTCTGTTGTGGTGGCTTGTTTACTGTCAAAAGCATCTGAAGCTGAATCAAGTTGTGGCACAGACGCATGGCCCATATTCACTATCGCAAAATGAACTACATTATCAAAAATGAGCTAGTGAAAGGGGTTCTAATGTAGAGGTTTCACATGGAAGATAAATGTCTTCCATGTCAAAAGGGAAAACAATACAAGAAACCTCATAAGTCTAAAACAGTAAATTCCATTAATGCACCTTATGAATTACTTCACATGGATTTATTCAGTCCAGTGAACGTGAGGAGCATAGGTGGAAAGTACTACTGTCTTGTTGTCACTGATGATTACTCACGTTATTCATGGGTTTTCTTTTTAGGTACAAAGGATGAGACAGCGGGGATGCTGATAGATCTTTTTACGAAACTGGAAAACATCCATGAAGCAAAGATCAAGAGGATAAGGAGTGATAATGGCACAGAGTTCAAGAATCAGATTCTAGATCTCTATTGTCTTTGAAAGGGAATAAAACATCAATATTCTGCTCCTTATACGCCTCAACAGAATGGAGTAGCTGAGAGGAAAAACAGGACGTTGATTGAAGCCGTTAGGACTATGATTTCAGATTCTAAGCATCCAGTTCTTTTCTGGGGAGAAGCTGTGAATACAGCTTGCTACGTCCTAAACAAAGTTTTAACCGTTAAACGTTTTAACAAAACATGTCATGAATTAATGTTTAACGAAAAACTAAACTTGAAAGGCTTTGAAGCATTTGGATTACCCTGCACCATTCTGCAAAACAAAGATAAACAAAAATTCGGTGAGGTGGCTGACGAAGGCTACTTTCTAGGTTATGTGTCTGATACACCGAATAAAAGGGTTTTCAATCTAAAAACTGGTAAAATTGAGGTTGTTTTCAATGTTGAAATTACTACATACAAACCTCAACAATCAACGAGTGGTCCTGCTATATTATATGATTATGAAAGTGTGTTTAAATCATTTAATATTCATGAGTTTTCAAATGCAGATGACTCTCAGTTGATACAAACAGTGATCAGTGAAGATGATGAAGGCGAGTTCATGCCTAGATCGAGTGTTGATATGACAGATGCTCTGGAAGCTTCCTCAAGTGCTGCTGTTTACGATTCAAGCGATAGTGAGTCTGAACATATTCAGGGGGAGGATTTCACTAATCCGTTTGCGAATCAGAATATTCATGGGGAGGTTGGATCAAATATGAGTGATAATTTAGAAGTGGATGCCATTGCTACTACACGAGCAAATAGAGATCATCCAGTTAACATGATACTTGGAGATCCTAATGCAGGTGTTCAGACGAGAAGAAGCATAGCAGCGAATTCTGGTCTATTTGTTTCGATTGAAAGGACTGGGATTGTGAATGAGTGTCTGTATAGCTGCTTTATTTCACAAGAGGAGCCGAAGAACATTTATATGGCTCTAAAAGACAATTCATGGGTTGAGGCTATGCAAGAGGAATTGGCCCAGTTTGCAAAGTTGAAGGTTTGGGAGTTAGTAGACCTTCCTAAAGGTGAAAAAGAGTTTGGCACTAAATGGGTATTTAGGTGCAAGAAGGATGAGAGAGGAATCGTAACGCATAACAAGGCTCGATTGGTTGTCAAAGGTTTCAATCAGCAGGAAGGGATAAATTACAATGAGGTGTTTGCACCAGTGGCAAGGTTGGAAGCAATTCGGTTGTTCCTAGCCTTCGCATCATTCAAGGGCTTCAAAGTTTACCAACTAGACGTAAAGAGTGCCTTTATTTACGGGAAAGTCCAAGAAGTGGTGTATGTCTCACAACCAGATGGGTTCGTTGATCCAGACTATCCAGATCGGGTTTACAAACTGGATAAGGCTTTGTATGGATTACATCAAGCTCCCAGGGTGTGGTATGAGACACTATCTACACATCTGATCAAGAATGGTTTTGAAAGAGGTCAGATTGACAGTACACTATTCATCAAACGACAGAAGGAAGATTTTCTGCTTGTACATGTGTATGTGGATGACATCATCTTTGGGTCTTCTGGTGAAAACATGTGTCACGAGTTCGAGAAGGTGACGAAGAGCAAGTTTGAAATGAGCGCTATGGGTGAGCTGTCTTTCTTTCTGGGATTACAAGTTGAACAGAAGAAGGATGGGATGTTTATACATCAGACAAACTATGTGTATGACATTTTGAATCGGTTCAAAATGAATGATTGCTCTACTTTCAACACACCCATCTGCGAGAATCACAATCTTGGCCCAGATCATGAAAGTACTGAAGATGTTGATCCGACACAGTATAGGGCAATGATTGGTTCCTTAATGTACTTGACTGCTTCAAGACCCGACATCATGTTTGCTGTATGTCTGTGTGCCATATATCAGGCTAATCCAAAGGAGTCACACATGAAAGCGGTGAAGCGGATTCTTCATTACTTGAAAGGGAAACCTAAACTTGGGTTGTGGTATTCAGCTGATAGTGATTTGAAGTTTGTTGCTTATACTGACTCAGACTTTGGAGGATGCAA
>JARYGA010055678.1:0-48063 GCA_030545235.1 Helianthus tuberosus
GTATCGTATTGCATCATATCGTATAGTGTATAGTATATAAGTCTCGTATAGAGGCCTATACGGGTGTTATTGTATAGTATAGTATCGTATTGTCACACCCTGGCTTTGCGAAAGCGTGGTTAATTTTGGTGTGACTTCTTAATACCATAGCTTAATCATAACAAAGCTATATGAGTTAAAAACATGCAAGATCATCCATTAAGTTTTGAAAACCAAATACAGTACCATGGTTTTAACGGGAACATACCCTAACAACATAACCTTGTTCAACAGACATTACCAACTTAAACATAATATAAACATGGTTTAAGGATTGTGTCTTGTCCAGGAAAGAGACACATCCCCTAAACCCCGGATGACCTTGGAAACTAGTGCAGCGGAAAACATGCCATACCGTGCCAGATCTCGTTAATTTCCTGAAATACATGTAAGTTGAAAAATCAACAATAATGTTGAGCGAGTTCATGTGCAAGTGAGTAAGTAAAACACTTGTAAGTATAAAAGTTCCCTGGTATGTAGCAGTGTAAGGAAAGAGATCACCAATGGTTTGCAAGGCCATTAGCATGTGTGAAATGCAAGTAGGAAGACTCAACCCTAGCCGATTTATGCGTCGGGCAACCAAGTCACTCAAGGTCCGTTCTGTTGGTCCTCTCAGAGGTCCGTTCTGTTGGGCCTAGAGTTGGGCTCGCTACACCCAGATAGATCTACCGCTTAAGTCCATCGGTGTTCTGCCTACCCATTCACATGATCTAAGTAGTAAACCTCCTTACGTTAACATACCGTGTATAATAGTACTTGTAAACAAAGTAACATGTATTTCACCCCCGCAGTTAAGAAAACTGAAAACAGTTAGAGAAAAGGGGGACATGAACCCACAGTGAAGCGTCTCTACCAAGTGTCTCCAAATCGGAAAGCTGTGCGACGACCTACAAGTGCTAATTCTATTAGACGGACGGCCGTGCCTTAGCTTTATAGTTTAAGTTTTTGGGAAATAGTTAGACAACTATTTCGTGTTTATGTTCTGTATATACTTGGTAGTTAAACTCCTTCCCAAGGATGGGGGATTCAATACATGTGCGTAAGTTACGTTTTAATAACCGAGTGGTAATATAATTACCGGTGTAACTTATATATTCATGTGAAAGCGTTCGCATTATTTTGGAATCGTTAACGTTTGTAAATATTATTTTTACTCCTAAAATAATATTTATGTATTTTCACAAAATAATCATAAACAGTGTGTGAAAAATATATATATTTATCACGTTAAATTTTGTGAAAATCCCACCTCCGAATATTAGTAAATAAAGTCATGGCGAAATTTATATTTTGAAAATATGTCAAAAATAATTCTAACACTTGTTGTGTAAATATTTCTAAGTGTTAGGTTTTTAGAAAAATTTCGCCAGAGTTTCCTCTGTAACTGGAGGTGGCCACGCTTTCAAGCGTATCATTTTCTTTTACAAAATCAATTCAACAACTTCTTTATTCAATCAAACAATTTCCGACACATCAAACTAGTCAACAAGTATGTAAATTGCATAATCGCATGAACTTGTAGTTTTTCCGCAACTATAGTGTAAATCCCATTATATTTGTAGATCTTTATATAAAGTAACTTTGATCTCGTAAAAACTTCGTGTTTAGAGAAATCCGTCTTTACAACTTCTAGTAACATTTGACAAAACTAGTTCTTTGTCGGATCTTTTCATTTCACAAGTGTTTACACACTTGTGGTTTATAAAAATCGTGTTGGTTAGTGTAAGATCCGTCTTTTAGAAAACATGATTTCTTTGACGCGTGGTCCTTTGAAAATACCACTTGCAGATACGTAGATCTGCTAGTTTTAAACACTATTGTACATGTTAAAACATTTTTACACAAGTTCATGTTTCATGTGTGGTAGAGTTTCACCTTTTAACCCTTGTATCATTCAAAACAAGCTTATGTTAAGATCCATGATCTTACCAAACCGGGTTAAACGGTGATCCGAGCTACCACAACATAGATCGGGTCTAAATAACCACATATTTCAAATACTACAACTTTTACACCACTTAAATGCTATTAACCACCATTTTTCATACTTTTAGTAGACTTTTAAGCATCAAATTGTATGTTAACGATATTTAACCGACACAAATCCTTTTAACCACCTTAGATAAGTTCAAAAATGAGTTTTAAGTGTTATACCTCTAGCTCAAGGCTAGGGAAGATTCTTGATGAAAAACGCGTGGATAAAAGCTAAGTAACGAGGTCCTTCGTGTTCCGTTTGCTCCAAGGCTCCTAATACGTGACCTTTGATGTATGTATGATGTTGGAATGGCAAGATGGAAATCGAATATGATGGGTAAGGGGGGTGGGGTGTTCGGCCGAGACTTCAAGAGCAAGAGAGAGAGAGTTTTGGTGAGTTGTGTTTAGTGATAATGTTCTTGAGTTTAGTGGTTAACTTATAGGCAAATGTAAGATGATTAACCAAAGGTCCATGTGTAGTCTTGATACCCAACATAGGATTAAAATAATCAAATAGTGTACAATTGTTTTCCCCATGGTTTGGGGCCGGTTAGAGAAAAAAGGGGGGGGGGGGGGGGGGTTAGTTCGATCTCAACTAGGTGGTTAGGGGAAAGGTTGAGTTAAGTAGGTTAGGTTAAGTAGTTAACTCAGTTACTTGTATGTTATGCGTTATGGCGGGTGTTAGGGTAATCAGGGACCCTAACTGGCTCAGAAAAAATATAAATAAGGAAAATAATAATATTTTCATGTTCTGGGTATAGTCCGGTTGTTCGGTTGGATAGTAATCCGTTAAAGCGCTTAACAAAGCTTTAAAGTGTCGTTATTAACATTTTTAGTGACACATCTTGTTTCCAACACTTTAGAAAGTGTCCAGTAGTATTTTTCCCATGTTTTGGCACTTTATTAGTCAGCTAGAAGCTGAATTATTTTTGTAAGGTGCTGTGTTTTGTACTTAAAGTACGTTTTAGGCACATCCAGTCAGTGTATCTTATTCCTAGAGACGCAGTTCCACAACCCTTATATCCCTACACTCACTACTAGTGTAGCCAAATTTTCTCAGGCTCTTACAGGCCTTGGAGGCAGTGTTTGGCTGATGCTGGTTATATCAGCATGTTCAATAGGTTATCCGTTATTGTGCTACTGTGCTTTTTGTGCATCATGTTTGTCACTAAGGTTCAGTATGTAAATAATGTAGTGACGATAAGTACAGTATGATGCAAGTAAGTACATGTACCAGTATTCAAGTAGCAGTTCATCAGCTAGTTCAAACAAGCACTGTAATTAAGCAGCAATTAATCATTAATTAAGTCGTACGGATACCTGGTTTAGTGCGGGTTGTCACATTCTCCCCCCGTTAAATAAATTTCGTCCCGAAATTTAAGTTCTGCTTGTAGATGCAGGGTTCTTAGGAAAAAGGTGGGGGTATTTTTCTTTCATCCGGTCCTCACGTTCCCAGGTGAACTCAGGACCATGTCTGGCATTCCAACGAACTTTGACGAGTTTGACACTGCTCCGGCGGGTCTTGTTAACTTTCCAATCTGTGACCTCAACAGGTTCTTCAACGAAGTGGAGCGTGTCGTCAATATGAATCTCGTCGATGGGAATAGCAACGTCAACTTGAGTTGGACTTTTCTTTAGGTTGGATACATGAAATGTATCGTGAACACCATTCAGTTCAGCAGGTAGGTCCAACTTGTATGCTACTAGTCCTATTCTTTCCAGAATTCTGAAAGGACCAATGTAGCGCGGATTTAACTTCCCACGCTTCCCAAAGCGTGCCACCCACTTCCAGGGTGAAACTTTCAATAACACCATTTCTCCAACTTGAAAATCCACATGTTTCCGGTTTGGATCCGCATAGGCCTTTTGTCTGTGGCGAGCTGCTTCGATGCGTTTAAGAATTTGCGCAATCTTGTCTGTCGTCTCTTGGACGATTTCGGGGCCAGCAAGCTGTCTATCACCTGCGTCAGCCCAACATAGAGGTGATCGGCACTTGCGTCCGTAAAGGGCTTCAAATGGCGCGACACCAATACTGGTGTGGTAGCTGTTGTTGTATGAAAATTCGACCAAAGGTAAATGTTTGTCCCAGCTACCGCCCAAATCCATAACACACGCTCTCAGCATGTCTTCCAAAGTCTGTATCGTTCGCTCGCTCTGGCCGTCAGTTTGCGGATGAAACGCAGTGCTTAGATTCAATTGTGAGCCAAAGGCTTCCTGGAAGGATTGCCATATCCTTGATACAAACCTTCCGTCTCTATCAGAGATGATTGAGAGAGGTACTCCATGGCGTGCGACAATCTCTCTCATGTATATTTCCGCAAGTTTACTAGTACTGTCTTTCTCTCTGATTGGCAGAAAGTGTGCGGACTTTGTTAGGCGGTCAACTATCACCCAAATCATATCATGGCCTCTTGGCGTTCTTGGCAATTTCGTAATAAAATCCATTGAGATTTGTTCCCATTTCCACTTGGGAATCTCGGGTTGTTGCAGAAGTCCTGAAGGCTTCTGGTATTCCGCTTTAACCTTAGCGCACGTTAAACATTTGCTCACGTAAACAGCAACATCGCCTTTCATCCTTGGCCACCAATAATAATCTTTGAGATCTTGGTACATCTTATCCGCTCCTGGATGGATAGAGTACCGCGACTTGTGAGCTTCGTCGAAAATAACTTTCCTTAAATCACCAAACAGAGGAACCCAAATTCTTTTCTCAAAACATAATGTTCCTTCTCCGTTTGGTACCAAAAGCTTCTCCATCCCACGGAGATATTCTTCTTCGAGATTCCTTTCCTTGAGAGCTTCCTTTTGTGCGGCACGAATGCGCAAGGAAAGATCGGTTCGTATAATCATTTCTAAAGCTCTAACCCTTATGGGCTTGACTCTCTCTTTACGACTTAGGGCATCGGCGACCACGTTCGCCTTCCCTGGATGATACTTTATCTCGCAGTCGTAGTCGTTCAACAACTCAACCCAGCGTCTTTGCCTCATATTCAACTCCTTCTGGTTGAATATATGCTGTAGTCTCTTGTGATCTGTAAAGATTGTACACTTCGTACCATAAAGGTAGTGTCTCCAGATCTTTAGAGCAAAAACCACTGCGCCGAGCTCCAAATCGTGTGTGGTATAGTTCTTCTCGTGCACTTTCAACTGACGCGATGCGTAAGCAATAACCTTTTGGCGTTGCATCAACACACAACCCAATCCTTGACGCGATGCGTCGCAGTATACCACAAAATCATCAGTACCTTCCGGTAGAGCTAAGATTGGCGCATTACAAAGCTTATCCTTCAACATCTGAAACGCTTCATCCTGTTTGATTCCCCAATCAAACTTCTTATCCTTCTGTGTGAGGAGCGTCAATGGTTGAGCGATCTTTGAAAAATTCTCAATGAATCTCCGATAATAGCCAGCCAAACCCAAGAATTATCGAATCTCGGTTGGCGTCTTTGGCGTTTCCCAATCCTTGATCGCCTCGATCTTTGTGGGATCAACATGGATTCCATTTCCATTAACCACATGTCCAAGAAACTGGACTTCACGTAGCCAAAATTCGCACTTGGAGAATTTGGCGTACAACTGTTCTTTCCTTAGCAGCTCCAAAATAGCTCTTAAGTGTTGCTCATGTTCGGCCTTCGTCTTTGAATAAATTAAAATGTCATCGATGAACACAATCACGAACTTGTCCAAGTACGGCTTGCAAACTCTATTCATCAAATCCATAAAGACTGCAGGTGCGTTTGTCAAACCAAACG
The DNA here is from genome assembly GCA_030545235.1 of Helianthus tuberosus. Taxonomy (NCBI): domain Eukaryota; kingdom Viridiplantae; phylum Streptophyta; class Magnoliopsida; order Asterales; family Asteraceae; genus Helianthus; species Helianthus tuberosus. The sequence goes on from JARYGA010055678.1 coordinate 5,766, forward strand.
GCATAACTAGGAACTCGTAGTGCCCATAACGAGTCCTGAAGGCTGTCTTTGGGATACTTTCCTCTTGTATCCTTAACTGGTGATATCCAGATCGAAGGTCGATCTTAGAATAAAAGCTTGAGCCTTGCAGTTGGTCAAACAGATCGTCGATTCTTGGCAGGGGATATCTATTCTTGATCGTTAGCTTGTTTAACTCCCGGTAGTCAATGCACATTCGAAAACTACCGTCCTTCTTCTTGACAAACAGGACTGGAGCTCCCCAAGGCGAGAAGCTTGGTCGGATAAATCCCTTGTCTAACAACTCTTGAAGTTGTGTCGACAGTTCCTGCATCTCCGAGGGAGCAAGTCTATACGGTGCCTTAGCCACAGGCGCGGCGCCTGGAACTAAGTCAATGTGAAACTCTACTTGCCTCTGAGGTGGCAGTCCAGGTAAGTCTTCTGGGAAGACTTCTGGATATTCCCTCACGACAGGGATGTCTTCGATTCTTGGCTCAGCAGCCTTCTTATCCACAATGTGTGCCAGGAAGACAACACATCCTTTCTGCAAACACTTCCTTGCTTTCAAGCAGCTAATAATCCTCAATGGCGTCTCACGCTTCTCTCCATGAACAACAATTGTCTCACCAACATTGGTTGGGATACGAACAACCTTCTCGTGACATACTATCTCAGCCTTGTTGCCTGATAACCAATCCATTCCTACTACCACGTCGAAGCTTCCCAACTGGACTGGTAGTAGGTCCAAAGTAAACTCACGTTCTCCTAATTCAATCACACAACCTCTGATAACTTCATTGGCTTCAACTAACTTCCCATTAGCTAATTCGATCGAGTAGGGAATATCTAACTTAGTAGCGGCTAACCCAAGCATATTCTTAAATTCTAACGACACGAAGCTATAATCGGCACCAGTATCAAATAAAACGGATGCATAGCGTTGATTTACAGGGAACGTACCAGTAACAACATTGGGGTCCTGGCGCGCTTCCCTTGCTTCGATGTTGAAAACCCTTCCGCGGGCTTGGTTCAATTCCAGGCAATTCTTCTTGTAATGCCCAAGATCACCACAGTTATAGCATCCAAGTCTTTGCCCGTTTCCACCTCCATTCCTGGCTGGGTTGTTGTTTTGGTTTGCGTTGCCAGCCTGATTTGCAAAGTTGCCTCGATTCCCGTTTCCTCCATAGTTTCCTTGTGGGCGATCCCCAATACCACCACGATTATTGTTTCTATTCCCATATGCTCCCTGGCCTCCCCGACCGGCAGGGGCCCAACAAGTGTCCTTCAAGTGACCACGTTTCCCACATACTTCGCATACTTTTAGCCCACATTGACCAGAATGGTGACGTTGGCAGGTATTGCATTTGGGCTGGGCGCCCATGTATCCTCTTCCTTTCTCTCTTCTACCAGCTGTAACCTGAGCTGGCGTGTCTGATCCTCCTTTCTTAACCGCCACACTGGCGCCCTGCTTGAAGTTCGAGAACTTCCGTTTGTTACCACCTGATGACTCGACATGAGTCTCTGCCTTCTTGGTCTTGATCTCATCAAACTTGTTCAAACGAATTGCCTCCTCGGTGAGAGCCACGCTCAAATCGATGGCTTCAGTGATAGTTGCTGGTTTGGAGGAGGTTACCATACTTATGATTTGAGGAGCTAAACCCCAAATGAAGCGCTCGATTCGCTTGTATTCTGGTGTAACCATGTAAGGAACCACTTGAGATAAGTCGTGAAACCTTTGAACGTATTCTGCTATCTTTGGACCGTCCATTTTCAAGTGCCAGAACTCGGTTTCCAATCTCTGGATTTCTGCGCGGGAACAGTACTTTTTGCGCATAAGTTCTTTCAGTTCGGTCCAGGTCAGCGCGTAGGCAGCAGCTTCGCCAAGTGTCTGTACTTGCAGATTCCACCAAGAGAGGGCTCCATCTAGAAACAGCCCTGAGATATAGGTGACTTGCTGATCCAGTGCGCACTTGCTCATGCGAAGAACAGATTCGGTTTTCTCAGCCCAGCGAACAAAGGCGACAGCACCTCCTGTGCCATCAAAGTTTACAGGCTTGCAGTCTAAGAACTACTTGTAGGTGCACCCTGCACATACATTATAACATACGTTCGGCATTAGCATCATTGCTAAAGATATCCAATTAGGTCATGGTGTGTCTAAATGACTTAGTATTACCATGAGGTGGATTATTGTTGCCAGTGTTGCCAGAGTTGCTTCCACTCGTTCCTCCTTGAGAGGCAGCATATTGAGCAATGGCAGCAGCAATAACTTGCTGGAGTTCTGCCTCATTGGTAGGCATCGGCGTTGGGCGTTTTGGCGGCATCTTCTAAAAGATGGTTTACGTTGGTAAGGCCATAGTAAGTAGAGTGTACGTAAGTATACAACAATATCAACACATAACATCTCATGTTATCAATCACATAACATCTCATGTTATAAATAGATCACCCATATTGATAGCTTCTGCAATGGTTGAGGGCTTTGAAGTAGTTACCATACCCCTGATCTGGGGTGCAAGTGTCCAAATGAATCGTTCAATCCTTTTGAACTCCGGTTTTGACTAAGTAGGGGGGCGACCCTAGATAAGTCGTGCGATCGCTGGACAAGTTCAGGAATTTCTGGTTCGTCCATGTTCAAATTTCTGAACTCCACCTCAAGCTTCTAAATTCCAGCCCTAAAACAACATTTCTTCTCAATCGTTTCCTTGAGCTCGTCCCAGCTCAGTGCGTAAGCAGCGTCTGTGCCAAGGGTCTGAACCTGGAGGTTCCATTAAGAGAGTGTGCCATCTAGAAATATACCCGAGATATAGGTAACACTCTGTTGGGGCGAACAGTTACTCATTCTTAGAATGGAGTCGGTTTTTTTTTTCGGACCAACGAACAAATGCAACGGTGCCTCCTGTTCCGTCAAAGTTCAAAGGCTTGCAGTTCAGGAACTGTTTATAGGTGCAGCCAGTTGGAGGGTTATTTCCAGTAATACCATCGTTGTACTTAGAGCGGAGGGCTTCATGTAGTGCATTTATCTGTGAGATGCGTTCTTGCAGCTCGGCTTCTGTCCTTGGCAACGTACTGGTGTTTGTGTCACGCCTGGGTGACATTCCCTTTTGTCAAAGTGGTGTGAAGCGTGTTAGACAATGTTTCAATTGTCTATGAGGTGTATATAGCAACATAAGCCATCATGTAATCACCCAATTTCACACGCAAATATACTCACTGTATGATTGGGGAGTAAATTTCCGAGCCTTCACCTAGGCTTGCCAATTTGGCTTGTTGCTCGTAATAGAATGAACTCGAGGCTACATTGCCTTGGTCATTCGTGTTTAAGTTATTTCCTGCTGCATTGGTTATCATTAGCTTGACCCGCAGAGTCCACCAGGATTCCTGTGCTCTACAAATCGTTATTACGTGGGCCCCCGTAATAATAAATTGTCTTGCACAGTTACCCCAAATTTTCTCTCGTCCAAGCAGATGATCAATCAAGGGGCAACAGTAGGTGCATTGGCATGAACAGGGTCATGCTCCAATGCGGGGTCAGGAGCAGCGCCTGGCTCAGGGGCCACGGCCGGCTCCGGATCAAAAACTCCATCTCAAGATCAGCTGGATCATCAAACACAGGGGTTACAGGATCCTCCAAAGGCTGGTCTAAGTGCATGAACTCGATGTCATGGTCTGGATCAAAACCAGGTGGAAAAACAGTATCGTCCTCAATATCGCGATCAAACTCAAGTCTGTGTGCGAGAACTGGGGCAGCTGATGACGCCATATCAGGGTCGGCGTCGTGTGAGTGGTGCTGCACCCCCTGAATGTGCAAAGATGCGGATGTCAGAAACTCAAATGAGTCTGGGATAGGGGAATTGGCATGAGTTTCCCCTGCAGAAGCGTCCGCATGCAGTAGTCTAATACCAGCAGCAATAGGGTCCTGCCCTCGAATGGGTCCTCCTCTAGTAGGTCGATATCGTCGTTAGAGGCCACGTTGGGGGGCATATCATCAACAGGATGAGTGGCAAGCGGGCAAATTCCCAACAAGATGGCCATCAGTAGGCTCTGCTACGACTTCAGGCAGTGCAAAAGGGCTGAAAGTCGTCATTGTCTGTGCCGGTAGTATCGGAAATGTACACCTCGTGCTTCGATGAAACTATGTCGTCTGATACTATGGCCATGGGATTCGTAGTGTCCATCTTTCTAGTACTTGATGAAAGCATGATGTTTGTAACACAAACGCATATACGTATAATAATCAATCATATAATCAGTTAATCACATAAGTCACCAAGTAAGATATCACATAATTCTCCTAGTCTTACTAGCCAATTTCTCCCAGTCTTTAAGACTGCTCTATCCTCCACCTCGACCACTTAGATCGAGGCTCGGTCCCCTTGACCGAGCCTCAGCCTTCATGACTGAGTCTACTCTTCCTAGCCATCTACCTTGGTCACCTAGACCAAGCCTCGATCCTCCAGACCGAGCCTCAGCCCTCCAGGCTGAGCCTAAAATAAATCAACGTGCTCAACTACCTCGGTCACCTAGACCGAGCCTCGATCCTCCAGACCGAGCCTCAGCCCTCCAGGCTGAGCCTATAAATAATAAAATGTGCTCAACATTTGTTTGTAAAAAGTTTTGGATCTGGACTTAAGTGGTATACAGAAAAATGTTTTCGTGAGAGCCCTAGTGATCATAGTCTAGACTCGAGAAAGAATCCTAGTTCGCTATGATCAGAGCTCTGATACCAAGCTGTCACACCCTGGCTTTGCGGAAGCGTGGTTAATTTTGGTGTGACTTCTTAATACCATAGCTTAATCATAACAAAGCTATATGAGTTAAAAACATGCAAGATCATCCATTAAGTTTTGAAAACCAAATACAGTACCATGGTTTTAACGGGAACATACCCTAACAACATAACCTTGTTCAACAAACATTACCAACTTAAACATAATATAAACATGGTTTAAGGATTGTGTCTTGTCTAGGAAAGAGACACATCCCCTAAACCCCGGATGACCTTGGAAACTAGTGCAGCGGAAAACATGCCATACCGTGCCAGATCTCGTTAATTTCCTGAAATACATGTAAGTTGAAAAATCAACAATAATGTTGAGCGAGTTCATGTGCAAGTGAGTAAGTAAAACACTTGTAAGTATAAAAGTTCTCTGGTATGTAGCAGTGTAAGGAAAGAGATCACCAATGGTTTGCAAGGCCATTAGCATGTGTGAAATGCAAGTAGGAAGACTCAACCCTAGCCGATTTATGCGTCGGGCAACCAAGTCACTCAAGGTCCGTTCTGTTGGTCCTCTCAGAGGTCCGTTCTGTTGGGCCTAGAGTTGGGCTCGCTACACCCAGATAGATCTACCGCTTAAGTCCCTCGGTGTTCTGCCTACCCATTCACATGATCTAAGTAGTAAACCTCCTTACGTTAACATACCGTGTATAATAGTACTTGTAAACAAAGTAACATGTATTTCACCCCCGCAGTTAAGAAAACTGAAAACAGTTAGAGAAAGGGGGACATGAACTCACAGTGAAGCGTCTCTACCAAGTGTCTCCAAATCGGAAAGCTGTGCGACGACCTACAAGTGCTAATTCTATTAGACGAACGGCCGTGCCTTAGCTTTATAGTTTAAGTTTTTGGGAAATAGTTAGACAACTATTTCGTGTTTATGTTCTGTATATACTTGGTAGTTAAACTCCTTCCCAAGGATGGGGGATTCAATACATGTGCGTAAGTTACGTTTTAATAACCGAGTGGTAATATAATTACCGGTGTAACTTATATATTCATGTGAAAGCGTTCGCATTATTTTGGAATCGTTAACGTTTGTAAATATTATTTTTACTCCTAAAATAATATTTATGTATTTTCACAAAATAATCATAAACAGTGTGTGAAAAATATATATATTTATCACGTTAAATTTTGTGAAAATCCCACCTCCGAATATTAGTAAATAAAGTCATGGCGAAATTTATATTTTGAAAATATGTCAAAAATAATTCTAACACTTGTTGTGTAAATATTTCTAAGTGTTAGGTTTTTAGAAAAATTTCGCCAGAGTTTCCTCTGTAACTGGAGGTGGCCACGCTTTCAAGCGTATCATTTTCTTTTACAAAATCAATTCAACAACTTCTTTATTCAATCAAACAATTTCCGACACATCAAACTAGTCAACAAGTATGTAAATTGCATAATCGCATGAACTTGTAGTTTTTCCGCAACTATAGTGTAAATCCCATTATATTTGTAGATCTTTATATAAAGTAACTTTGATCTCGTAAAAACTTCGTGTTTAGAGAAATCCGTCTTTACAACTTCTAGTAACATTTGACAAAACTAGTTCTTTGTCGGATCTTTTCATTTCACAAGTGTTTACACACTTGTGGTTTATAAAAATCGTGTTGGTTAGTGTAAGATCCGTCTTTTAGAAAACATGATTTCTTTGACGCGTGGTCCTTTGAAAATACCACTTGCAGATACGTAGATCTGCTAGTTTTAAACACTATTGTACATGTTAAAACATTTTTACACAAGTTCATGTTTCATGTGTGGTAGAGTTTCACCTTTTAACCCTTGTATCATTCAAAACAAGCTTATGTTAAGATCCATGATCTTACCAAACCGGGTTAAACGGTGATCCGAGCTACCACAACATAGATCGGGTCTAAATAACCACATATTTCAAATACTACAACTTTTACACCACTTAAATGCTATTAACCACCATTTTTCATACTTTTAGTAGACTTTTAAGCATCAAATTGTATGTTAACGATATTTAACCGACACAAATCCTTTTAACCACCTTAGATAAGTTCAAAAATGAGTTTTAAGTGTTATACCTCTAGCTCAAGGCTAGGGAAGATTCTTGATGAAAAACGCGTGGATAAAAGCTAAGTAACGAGGTCCTTCGTGTTCCGTTTGCTCCAAGGCTCCTAATACGTGACCTTTGATGTATGTATGATGTTGGAATGGCAAGATGGAAATCGAATATGATGGGTAAGGGGGGTGGGGTGTTCGGCCGAGACTTCAAGAGCAAGAGAGAGAGAGTTTTGGTGAGTTGTGTTTAGTGATAATGTTCTTGAGTTTAGTGGTTAACTTATAGGCAAATGTAAGATGATTAACCAAAGGTCCATGTGTAGTCTTGATACCCAACATAGGATTAAAATAATCAAATAGTGTACAATTGTTTTCCCCATGGTTTGGGGCCGGTTAGAGAAAAGGGGGGGGGGGGGGGTTAGTTCGATCTCAACTAGGTGGTTAGGGGAAAGGTTGAGTTAAGTAGGTTAGGTTAAGTAGTTAACTCAGTTACTTGTATGTTATGCGTTATGGCGGGTGTTAGGGTAATCAGGGACCCTAACTGGCTCAGAAAAAATATAAATAAGGAAAATAATAATATTTTCATGTTCTGGGTATAGTCCGGTTGTTCGGTTGGATAGTAATCCGTTAAAGCGCTTAACAAAGCTTTAAAGTGTCGTTATTAACATTTTTAGTGACACATCTTGTTTCCAACACTTTAGAAAGTGTCCAGTAGTATTTTTCCCATGTTTTGGCACTTTATTAGTCAGCTAGAAGCTGAATTATTTTTGTAAGGTGCTGTGTTTTGTACTTAAAGTACGTTTTAGGCACATCCAGTCAGTGTATCTTATTCCTAGAGACGCAATTCCACAACCCTTATATCCCTACACTCACTACTAGTGTAGCCAAATTTTCTCAGGCTCTTACAGGCCTTGGAGGCAGTGTTTACCTGATGCTGGTTATATCAGCATGTTCAATAGGTTATCCGTTATTGTGCTACTGTGCTTTTTGTGCATCATGTTTGTCACTAAGGTTCAGTATGTAAATAATGTAGTGACGATAAGTACAGTATGATGCAAGTAAGTACATGTACCAGTATTCAAGTAGCAGTTCATCAGCTAGTTCAAACAAGCACTGTAATTAAGCAGCAATTAATCATTAATTAAGTCGTACGGATACCTGGTTTAGTGCGGGTTGTCACACGTATCGTATCGTATAGTGTAGTATAAGTCTCGTATAGGTTTCCTATAGGTCTTGTATATGCATATAGGATTAGAAGGGACCTAAACCACACCTATACGAAACGATATCACACTTATAGGCTTATACGAGGTTAATACGTGACCTAAACCACACCTATACGATACGATATCACACTTATAGGCTTATACGAGGTCAATACATGACCCTACGACTGACAACATTCAGTCACTAATCAACTAAAAAGGTGAATAAAGTAAGCAATCAATGATATAGAAGTGGTAACGAGTACGGACCTAGGGTTTTGTAAGCACATTCAGCAGTAAAGAGAAGTGAAATTTGATACCTCTTCTATGGATCGTTGGTACTCTACAGATGATGGTGCACACCCACTAGAAGATGATGATGTCCCACTCACCATGTAATGCAGATCTGAAGATCCTACCCCAAATACCTGGGTGGTCCTATGACCTCCTGCCTACACACGAGCCCACACCTCAGGGTCATCAGGACAATTAGTGAGGTCCGACCCGTGAATATCATGCATCGCCTCCAAGTACCCCCCCTGAAATATATCAAAATAGTGCATTTTTTTTATTGTACTAAATGTTTATACGAAAATTGTAAGAAAATAAAAAAGGATAACTTACATATACTTCTTTGGATCGGTTTGTACAAAACTTCAAATTCTTCATGTCATATATGCTAATCTCCCCTTTCCTTAACTTTTCTTTGCATTCTTTGGTGAGGTGGGTTTGTAGGAAGAGTTCTTTCCAGGTAGGTTCCCGACCATATGTCCTTCTCTACATAAATATAGAGTATAATTATTGTTATAAGATTTATAGTACATACAATACAATTACTGAAATTGGTAAATATAATTAGCTTACCCAGTTTTCACGATGCTCATCGAAACCCATAGATCCACCGGTGTGTCGAGATGACCTGGCATTGATATCGGCGCTGTTGCGATTTGATGACCCGCACTTTGACTTACTAAGCCATGCTTTTGTGTTCCAAGCTTGCAAAGACACAATACTTCGCATTCATTTTTTGTTCATTTACATTTTTCTTTAAACAATTAAATCGTAATAATACTAACAAAGTGGATCCAACCCGATTTAAGGCACCCACAACAATAATCAACCACAACAATAATCAACAATAATAAGCCATAAGATAATACAGAAAAGAATATATTAATTTGCCTACCGAACACATGTCACACCATATGTTGATAGGTATTGATTCAGGTGGATATTTACGAATAATGCGGAATTGATTAGAATTACGTAGGTCGACATTTTCTCCCGCTTCATATGCAAGTTTTGTAGCTTTTATTCTCAATTGCATCATAATCTCCCTGAAACGTTTCTTTAGCATGTTAAGAAAGCCTTCATATATTGCTTGTTCGTTCGATGGATCCCACCTCCAGCAAGTCTGCAAAAATAAAAATACAAGTTAAAATGCAAACTCAACAAATAAGCTAAAGATATGTAAATATATAATAAATATGTTACCCTAAATCGATCATACATACGAGCCACTTCATCCCGCGGAACCTGTTTGAACGTTAGCCAAGCTCCATCACGATGCTCACGCAGTATACGAGAGATACTCTTATGAACATCACCATGCACATTCACAAACCTACAATATTTTGTAATAACCAAATAAGTATATTTATTATATTATTATATTATAATTGTTATATAATGATTATTAATATTTACAAACCCGTCCCCCGATGAACGCTTGATCAATCTCCCTCGAGAGGTATTATGTAGTGCATCTCCGACATACGAGTTATGCTGAGAAGGATGATTTGTGTCATTCTCATGATCACTATCCTCATAATCGCCATCCCCGTAATTGGCATCGTCGCTATAATGGCCCGACTCATAACTAGAGATCCCACGTGACCGCTGCTCACGCAATGCCCCATGCATATCCGCCATGGGATCCCCGGAACCCCCACGACTACTACTACCACTGAATGCCTCATGATCGAGGGTGTGTCTCCCAGAAGTGAATATGCTACTACCATCGAGTGGTCGATCTCCCTGAGGAGGGACAAGTCCACGACCACCACTATGACCACCACGACTACTATCTCCACGTCCACGGCCACCGCTATGACCACCACCACGACTACTATCTCCACGTCCACGACCACCGCTATGACCACCACCACGACTACTATATCCACGTCCACGGCCACCGCTATGACCACCACCACGACTACTATCTCCACATCCACTACCACCGCTAATACCACCACGACAACGTACCATAATATAGACCTGCATTTAATAAAAGAAGAATTGTTAGATAGATAATATAAAACTAACAAACCCTAGCTATGATTGCATATGATTTGAAGTTAACATACCATATGATAAATAACAAATAACTAAACTGTACAAGAGCAAACAATGTTTCTAGCAATCGTCTTCATCTGACGAATGGTCTGAAAAAACAATTTCATCATCATCACTTGTATCCTCTTCATCTTCAAATTCCTCCTCTTCAAATTCTTCGCCTTCTAATCTGTCATCCTCTTCAAACTCTTCAGATTCTGATGTGTTTGTATTTGTAACTAGGCACATACGTTCACTACTAGTTACTACATTTGGTAACTCAAATCGTTCATCAATCTGAAAGAACCCATGTTCTTCCGTGTTTTCATCATTCGAGACTTCAGTTTCAAGTGGGGTGACTTCGTATATGTGTCTCGCTTTTGTCTTGACAACCGCCCATAGATCTTTTGTATCACTACTCGTGGCAGGGTATGATGTGTAAAACACTTGTTCTGCTTGTGAAGCCAAGATAAACGGGTCATTAGTTGAAAGTGTGGACTTGTGTTTCACATCAACCAATTTGTTTTTGTTAACTACTACACCCTGGATATTATCAAACCATTTACACCTAAATAGTACAACAGTTGAAGGCCCGTTGCCATAATATTCGAGCTCTAGTATCTCCTCCACCATGCCATAGTAGTCTGACTCTATAGAGTTATACGTCTCCCCTCTCACACATACACCATAATTATTGGTCGTATGTCCCTTACCATGATCTTGTGTGTGAAACTTATAACCATTTACAAAGTACCCCTTGTGAGATTGAGCATACTTCGATGGCTCCCTTGCTAAAATTTTCAAATGTTGTGTGCTTCCATCAGTTAAGCCACTTGTTACCTACATTGAAAAGCACACACATTTTGTTGGTTAGTGATGCACTAATGTCAACCAATATAGTTTAGTTGGCTTTACTTACATGGTTTTCAAACCATTTAGCAAAGTGTTCCTCTCTGAGACTAAAAACCGGATCATCCGGATACAATTGTGGCGCCACTTCATCAAACTTGATGACGTATGGGGTAACTTCTACACAATTTAGAAGAACATAGGTATGCGCCTTTTTAAGTTCTTCATTACTCATGAGTCTTTGCGCACCACCCTTTTCATATAATCTTCTAGATGGAACGATAAAGACACTTAATTGAGAGTCTCTACTCGAAAAGCTAGGTTGTTCCGGTGCGAAATTTCGTGGTTCTCGATTATGGCGTGTTTCAACTGTTGGGTCAAAGTATAGAGAACAATAGGTAGCAATTTCACTAACTAGGTGTTCCCTCACGATGGAACCTTCAACCTGTGATTTGTTTCTGATTCTTCTTTTCATAAATCCAAGCTTCCTACGTTTATAAATTTTCAAAAATGTGTTAGGAATGTTTAACAGAAGTTTAAAAATGTGTGATTTATATGATTACAATTTACAAATAGTGCGATTACCTCTCGTATTGATACATCCATCTATATTGCACCGGACCACCAAGAAGAGCTTCATCAGCTAGATGTATTACGAGGTGTTCCATGGAGTCAAAGAAACCAGGAGGGAATATTTTCTCCAACTTGCATATAGTTGTTACAATAGTGCGCTTCATTTTAACCAAGTCATCTACATGCAACGATTTCGAGCATAAAACCCGAAAGAACATGCACAACTCAGTTACAGCTTCATATATCTCTTTTGAAACAAAACCTCTGATAGCAAGTGGAAGCAACCGTTGCATAAACACGTGACAGTCATGGCTTTTGAAAGGGTAAAAACGACACTCTTTGATGTTTACACAATTCCCTATGTTTCACGCATACCCATCTGGAAATTTCAGTTTTTTTCAACCACACACAAACTTTTTTAACGTCTTTTTTTTTGCAAAGTGTAATCCCCCCTAACTTTGGTCATCTTCCAATTATTATCATGGACGGGGTTTAAAAGAGGTCGGTCACAAAGAAGCTCAATGTCTTGCCTTGCCTTCATATTGTCTTTGGATCTGTCGGTGCCCATAATAGTGTGAAATAGATTGTCGAAAACATTCTTCTCAATATGCATCACGTCAAGATTGTGCCGTATCAACAGTTTACGCCAATACGGAAGATCCCAAAATATGCTTCTTTTTACCCAATTATGTGTCTTTCCAAAACCATCCGGTTTACTATTTTCCTTACGATAGGGGGTACCTTCGTAAACTGTGGGGAAATCTTTGATGGTCTCCCATATTTCCTCTCCAGTTGGCTCCGGAATTTGTCTTTCCCTCAACACCATGATGTCTTTCCGAAAGTTAACTCTATCTTTTCGAAAACAATGTTTGGGAGGGAGATGTTGTCTATGACAGTCAAACCAACATGCTTTACTTCCAAAAGACATTTGGAATGACCCTGATTTATTCGAGCAATATGGGCAAGCTAACTTACCGTGTGTGCTCCATCCGGACAACATCGCATAAGCAGGGAAGTCACTAATTGTCCATAGTAGTACGGCCTTCATTTGGAAATTGTCCCTTTGATGGGCATCATAAGTTACAATGCCATCTGTGAACAATTGTTTTAGCTCATGTACTAAAGGTTGTAGAAAAACATCCAAGTTGTGCACGGGATTCTTTGGCCCGGGAATGAGCACCGGAAGTTGTATGTATCGCTCTTTCAAGGCCAACCAAGGAGGTAGGTTGTAAACCGTAATAAACACCGGCCAACATGAATAATCTTTCCCCGTTGTATTATTTGGATTGAACCCGTCAGTACACAACCCAAGACGAATATTGCGTTTTTCTTGTGCAAAATCGGGAAACACCGAGTCAAAATGGTTCCACGCCTTACCTTCACTAGGATGACTCATCTTTCCGGGTTGCCTACGATGATCTGCGTGCCAAGTCATATGTTGGGCCGTTTTCTTTGAATAGAATAGTCTTTGAAGTCTTGGTCCAACAGGCATGTAGGTCATCACCAACTTAGGCACCTTGTTCCCTTTTTCCTTGTATCTACTTTCATTGCATACTATACAATGATTCAAGTCAGAATTATCTCCATTGAATAGCATGCAATGGTTTTCGCATACATGAATCCGTTGTGACGGCAACTCTAGTATCTTCAACATCTTCTTGGTCTCATAAAAGTTTCTAGGTAGCTTTGCACCGTCGGGTAGAATATCTTTAATGATCAGTAGTAGTTTATCGAATGTAGAGTCGGAGACATTACAATCTGATTTCCAGTTCAATAACCTCGTAGCGGTAGAGAGTATGCTAGCGTTTTCAGAACCGGGCCACAAAGGCTGATTAGCTTGACTTAACATGGCATAAAATGCCTTGGCATTTTCATTTGGGTCTTGGTGCATGCTTTCCATAACCATCTCCTCGTATTCGGTATACTCACCAACATCTTCATCATTGTCTTGACCCACATGTTGAGACAATACTGGGTTTGAACATCGACCCATGTCTTGTGTACGAAATGACTCGCCATGCACATACCATACCTTATAATCTTCCACGAACCCTTTTTCATATAAGTGACCCTCAACCACATCTCTGCTCTTGAAACGGAGATTTTGGCATTTGGCACACGGGCATCTAATTTTAAAAACCTCAACCCCTTTTATAAGCTCTTTTTGAATGTTAGGTGCGTTGGTGAATGCGAAATCCAAGAAATCATTGACATATAGTTGAAATGTCGGATTAAAAAAACCATTACTAGTGGTTCTCTTCGTGTACATCCAATCTCTATTTGGCAACATTTTTGTTGATCTATAACTAAAATTAATACTGAAATTAATAATGATAATAGCAAAAGTAATAGTAGTAGAGGTAGAGGTAGAGGTAGAGGTAGAGGTAGAGGTAGAGGTAGTAGGTAGTAGGTAGTAGGTAGTAGGTAGGAGGTAGGAGGAGGTAGTAGTAGTAGTAGTAGTAGTAGTAGTAGTAGTAGTGGTTCTCTTCGTGTACATCCAATCTCTATTTGGCAACATTTTTGTTGATCTATAACTAAAATTAATACTGAAATTAATAATGATAATAGCAAAAGTAATAGTAGTAGTAGTAGTAGAGGTAGAGGTAGAGGTAGAGGTAGGAGGTAGTAGGTAGTAGGTAGGAGGTAGGAGGTAGGAGGTAGGAGGAGGTGGTAGTTAGTAGTTAGTAGTTAGTAGTAAGTAGTAAGTAGGTAGTAGGTAGTAGGTAGTAGGTAGAGGTAGTAGAGGTAGTAGAGGTAGTAGTGGTAGTAGTGGTAGTAGTAGTAGTAGTAACTACAACAAAAACAAACAATAATTATCACCAAACAACCTAATCTATATCTATATTACTATATAAAACATTTCCAATGTACAAAATGATAATTTCCTATTAAATTTTGTAGGATAAAGTGTGATTCAAATGAGATTCGTCTAAAGTACATAACAATGATCCTACATTGCAAATCCACATTAACTTGCGCAATTCTTTGACCAAAGTACATTAACTTCCATCATAACATGAACAAAAAGTTAGGACTAATGAACTATATCATGAAAATTCTATTTTCTATGCATAACACAAAAGAAATATACTCTATTCTTAACTTCATTCAGGAGATATAACACTAATCATGTTCAAAACTGCATAACTATCATTATATACAACTAACTATAAAAGGAATGAAACTATCCAAACAATAACCTAAAAGCATATACGAATTCAAACACCTGAGCGCAAGAGATAACTCCAATTGTTGATGAAATCCTAGTTGTTAAGATTGAGATAGTTCCTCCTGCTCTGTCAGATCTGGCGCCTGATGTGAGATTGAATGATTCCAGAACAAAAACAAAATTGTTGAGATTAGCAAATGTAGTTGAAATAGCCTTCAAATCGTACGAACTTAAGCCCTAACAAAATTCACATAAAAAAAACGAACGAGAAATCACAAAATTCAGGAGGTTTTAGAAGATAAAAACACTAGAAATTGTGAGAAAAGTTACATAAAGCGATGGAAGAAGGTGATTATCTACAACCAGGAGCTAAATCGTGAGTTGATTTGAAGCAATTGAGAGTGAGAATTGGGGAATTAGGGTTTGTTATATGGGGAGAGTTTGCAGAAACGTGATGTTTATCAAACTTGGGGAGAACATTTTGAGAAGGGTATTTATATGGGGGAAATTAGGGGCTTTTTTGTAATTCGTTAAAGTTGGATTTTTGGGTGTTTTTTTCTTTTTCTTTTCTTTGCTACTTGTTTAATTTTATTAACAATGGTTTTAATTAACAGATCGATTTTTTTATGAAAATACCTTTTGGGACAAGATTTGTTTATGAATTA
Organism: Helianthus tuberosus; assembly: GCA_030545235.1. Lineage (NCBI taxonomy): Eukaryota > Viridiplantae > Streptophyta > Magnoliopsida > Asterales > Asteraceae > Helianthus > Helianthus tuberosus. The sequence continues at coordinate 21,369 of JARYGA010055678.1, forward strand.
TAAATTATAAAATAATATAAGCGGATACTGTTGAGCATGAATCACAAATTCAATTCATTCCATCATAAGCTTCAACTACACTTTACAACGCCTGTTACAAATTAAAAAAACAAAAAAACGTAACGCTCTTGGTACGGAAAGTAAACATATTTTAGTTGTGTTTTTTCAACTATAAAAATTTTAAATATCAAATCTTATCATATCATGTTCGATAAATGTAACATTGCCTAATTTTAAATATAATGAAAATTGAATACAAAATGATAGAATAAAGTATTTACATTTATTGCTATTATCTTCTTTTATTATTTAAAAAAAGTTGTATGTGCTAGCAAAACTAAATTGAGAAATACATTAACGGTTTTTAGTTTTGGTTTTGAATTGAAGTAAAGAAAACATTCCACTAATAGTCTCAGCACATCTTACAAATCGTCCGTCAAATGACGAATGATTGTTTTACTTTACAAATTGATTTTGATATTTAATGCGTTCGTTACAAATGTGTTACAAATTGTGACACATTTGTGACGGAATAATAATAGTTATAAAATCTAATTAATATGTTTCTGACAAACTTGCAACAAAAGTGTTCAAAATTATGGTGTTTTTTTGTTTTTGTCACTATTGCGTCACAAATTTGCTTAAAAAATTAAGGTTTTTTCTGTCGTCAGAAATCCGTCACAATTTGGTCGAAATTTGCAACGCATTTTTTTCCGTCAGAAAATCCCGTAGCAAACTGTCACTTTTCTAGTAGTGAAAGATAATTAGGATTACTAGAATGAGACGATCAAGTACATGACTTGTGGATTTTGATACAAATTATATGTTAGAAGTCACTATGATGATAAGACTCCCTAAATAATCTTTGAAACATATTTATAAGTATAACTATCTAGTAGTGATATAAATTACAAAAGTTCGTCGTCGGGACAATCAATCAACCAACGAATAAGCATCTTAACCTACTATAAAATCCAATTAAATTGTAGGATGTCATGCTTGTTGAAGGCATGCTGGGTTGTTTTTGCTTTAGTTGCTAAATCTAAGGTACGGATTTTGTTTTCTTTTCATCGTAGTATAATTTCGGGTACAGATTCTTTGGTCTTCTCATCATAGTATTCGTCTTTATCGTATCCGTTACTTTGTAGTGTGGATCTTTATCTCTGTCTCAAAGTTTGATTTTCATGATTTGATACTAGTACTCGTTTGATATGTGATACATTATATGAGTCAATTTCTATATGTTTGTTTACTAGTGAGTTGTAGCATGCCATACCTTAGACTTGTACTCATGGTCGCATGTTCCTGTCATTATTATTTTCAGTTGCATGTAAATTATTTATAAGACCTTAGCATATGTACTCTGTCACCCAAGCATGTCTGGCTTGCCGTTTGGGCGTCAACGGCATGGCACTTATCGTGACAGTGCTTAATAAAAGTTCACGGCGTCTCTAGCATGTGCTTGTGTAGCACCTTGGCCACTAGAGGCGTATAGATCGATCTTAGCTCTGAGTTTGAGTTTGTTTGTCTGGAGATGGAATAATGGGTGCACGCCACACTCACTATCTCATAGGTGCATGGACTAGCTAGTTGTGTACAAGTCTGTTTGTTTGTAGCTCTGGGTGCTTCTGTGTTACACGATTTCTTCTGTTGATATACATATGTCGTGTAAGTTAGTATATGTCTTTGTATGTGAACATGTTAGGTATTTGTTCTGATATGTCTTGTACACATCTGATTATACTTCCGTTTATGTATCGGGTTATGCTTCCGATTATGTTCAGTATCTGTTCTGATATGTCTGATATGTTTTGTACGCATCTGGTCATGTTTCCAATTCTGATATGTCTGATATGTTCAGTATCCGTTTATGTTCTGTATTAGTTATCTCTGTTTTGACTCAGTGCCTCTGTACCAGTTTCGTCTCAGTATCAGTCTCAATTTGGATTTTGATTCCGTGTTATACGTATAGTTTGTTTCTATCAGTACCTGTATTCGGTATTTGATTCAATCTTCGTTCTATACTCGTTGTTGAATCTGTCTTTGTTTCGTGTCGACTCTCTCGATCGGTTAAATAAGTTTCGTAAGGATTAAATTATTCTAGTTTTAAAATCTGGTTATCCATATTATTTTGGTTGTTAAATGTAAACCTCCAAAGCTATAAAATAATTATTTGATTAAATAATAACTTATGGAGTATATGATCGATTGATATATATATATATATATATTGATCTTCATCCAAACATTTATTTAAAGATAATAACTTCAACAATTCTTTTCTTTTAAAGGTTGGGAGATTTTTAAATGGTATTTACAATGTTTCGGTTTACGTATTTGCTTTGTTTCTGTATCATCTTCCCATGTCGGTTTACGAAATTGTCATAAGCACTTTGTTCTAAAATCCAAGTTGAATTACTTTATTTCTTAAATATAACTTTTCATCTTTAGCAAATTAGTTATTTTTATCTAATAATTGGTTGCTATTAAATATGACAAATTATTTTATTTTGATAAGATTCAAACATTCATTATAAGAAAATAGTTTTGCCAAGTATCTTGTTTTAAAAACAATAGCGTTATTAGACGTTGTTCTAAATATCTGATAGTTATTAGTTTTTGATTTGTTCGAACGTTCTATTGACAAATGATTGGTCAGAAAATGTTCTTGTTATACGAATACTAGATTATTTAAAAATATTTTAAAATAAGTCTGTTTATACAAGATAAAATGCTTTAGTCATCATGGCCAACGACGTATCAGTCTCTACATCGGTTTTGTGTTGGGTCAGTATCAGTTATATCTATGACTGACTTTGGTTTCCGTATCAGTTTCCGTTAAAGTTTCAGATCGGTTCGTGTATCAGTTTTTGTGTCAGTTTTGTGTCTGCATGTGTTTTAGTACTCGTGTCAGTGATTGTTTCAGTTCAGTCTCAGTTCTGTTATGTTATGCTTGGTCTTCCGCTGATATGACTTTACTTGTACTGTTGATTTCTCCGTTACTGGGTAATTTTTGGCTCAGCCGTATTTTTCTTTTTGTGTTTGTCTTATTTGTTTTACAGGTAATCTGGGATAATATGGGATTTCAATGAGGAGCGTTAGGAAGTTGCTGACCAAGATTCTTTATTTCAGTAACGTAATAAAATGTAATTAGGATCTTTTATTTAATGTTATGGATTGGTTTTTAGTTTTGATATCTGTAAGAGTGACAAGTCAGCTCTATTCGGGTCGGGGTGTTACACCATATATGTGGGTTTTGTATTGTGTTTTGGATGATAAGACTCTAATTACCCAATAATGTGTTTTATGTTGATTATCTAGTTGTGATTTATATATATAGTTCTACGATGGTGTGTTTAGAGTTTTTTTACGGACTGCTATGGTTTGGATATAGTGTTTTAGTTTCACTCTGTTTTTTTTTTGGGTTTTATGTGTGTTTTAGGGTTGAAATCATGGTGTTTTATAACTTTGTACGGTTTTTAGGAGATTTAGACTTTCGTATGATAAGTTTACAAATGGTCGATTTTTTTTAGAACAATAAGAATTGGTTATTAATATGAAACAAGACGAGTAATTAATCACCTATTCACTTCTTGTATGGTGGCGTGTAGGGTCTGGCTTTACATTTCGACATGGTACAAAGTGGCACCTTTGGTTGTTTACACGTTCAGAGAGATTTTAGAGCTTCATAATCATGTTGGTTTTATAGGTTTGGCTAAAGAAATTTTCTGTGAAATTTTCATGATCAGTTGTTAGAGTATTTAGGGCACTAAGAATGGAGTGAAATTCTATAACATTCAAGTTTGGGTGTAAGACACTATTAATGAAATTAAATCGGTTGGATTTCTTTGGGTTAGAAGCAGATTGAAAGCTAGGTCCGTGACTTGGATCAAGTGTTGTAATTTTGTAATTATGTAGCGTGTTTTTTTAACCGCAACATTTCGTGGGTTAGTAGTTTCTAATGAACTTTACTTAAAAAAAGCTTCACACTTTCATTTTCACTATATCTTCCTTCTTTCTATACGTAAAAGCACAGAGAACTCCAACAAGAATAATCTCTCCCTTTTCACTCTTGTTTTAACCATTATTCTAAAGATAATTTAGAGGGTCAAAGGTACAATAAAACTTCTCCATTGTATACCTCGTGTATACTATTTTCGTCGGTCATGATCCCATGTATAACAGTGGTGGAACTAGCCCATAAATTTAGGGGTATCCCAAAAAACAAATTACCCCTCAACGGAGTAGCAGCAGGATGCTGGGTGTCTAGGATGATCGCGATTTTGTGGCGTTTTGTTTCTTACATTGCCGTCCATACACAAAACAAAAGGATATTTTATTGTTTTAGGGATTGGGTTATGTTTGTCAATTGTTCCTCTTTCAATTATATTGTACTCAATTTGGATTAACTCTATCATTTGGGTCTGGCCTAATTATTATATAAGTTTGGTGTGTAAAAAGTTCAGGCTTATAAAAATCTGGAATTTTAATAAATTAAAGTTTTTTATTTTTATTTTTTAAGGGTATCCCCGTATTTGTTCAAGGATATCCTTTATATAAAACCAAAAAAATAAAGTAAAAATTACACTACGAATACCGGATTGAGCCGTAGCCCGTGATACCCCTCTTTATACTATAGCTCCATCACTGATGTATATCAGAATCCGCTACTATCCATTATCCAACGGCTTAAAATTAATTCGGGTCCTAATAATTCTGTTGATCAGTTCTGTTTAGACATAATGGAAAACATGTGAAAACATACCTTTGATTGCATCAGTACAGGCCAGCAGAGAATCCTGATGGGGAAGCAGCAACAGTGTTTGACATGATTGTCAGCTTGATCTGGTTCCTCCTTAGGGTGCAATCTAATGATGGTGATGAAGAAACCGATAAAGGGGAATCGATTAGGAGAGGAGGTCGATTGATGTTATGAGAGTAATTAGGTAATGTGTCTAACCTTAGAACCTCCACATAAGTCTCCTTATATATGCACCCAAGAGGAAACCCTAATTAGTTAATAAGGGTAATTAGGCCCATCAACAATTAACAAATAATTATTTAATAGGATTGTTATTTGATCCATATAATGTAAATGATTATAATGGCTACTAGATTAAATATAACATAAAATATATTTAATCTTACATTCTCCCACTTAGCCGAGTAATCATTTACTATGAGTATTAGGTAAGCCTGATCAGGAGTTAACACTCATTTTAGCCTTAAACAAGTACTATAGCAGAGAAATACAGCCGTTGAATCATTATGCGACCCAGGACCCCCATTAATCATACTATAGCCTTAATTTAAAACCTAATCGTTATGATCAAAAAACGCATAAGCCCTTTGTTTGATTTGTAACTTTATTCATCTATATGCCATTATGTCGACTTGACATATTCTTAGAGACATACAAAATCAAACTGATGAGGAAAATTAACTAATACTTAGTCATTCATAGTACGATATGCAATTGCGCACGGCCATTAATTAATACCCGTCTATGAGCTCTCGTGATAAGACTTATGGGTAATAGCCCTTCAGTTATAGGATCCTTAAGCATATCATGAATGTATTCGATACAAAACTTAGTTTCCTCAATTCGTTCATAAACGAATAATTAATTGTGTATCGAAATTTAATACAGCACCTCTTGAACTGTTACTGTTCAAGGAGTCATGGTAGCTGACTTTATCACACTAAGTCTTCAAAACATTAATTATATGGAGTTAATAAACTTATAAGTCCACTGATATATTTCCAACTACATTTAGTGACTTATGTCGTTATAACTTAGGTTGTTAATATCAGTGCATTATGACTCCTCCATGAGATAGGTTTTGTCTGCTGACATAAAGATATACCCGAAATTACATTTTGTCATCTTTGAATATCACAAAGTTAAAGTAATCAACCGGTTTTTAGTTCTGTAAGGTCCCGATGTGCAGGATCTGATCGTAAGGAACAAGATGAATCGACTTCGTCTAATGTGCAGAATCCATTAGCACGAATCACAGATTTGTTCAACACAGAATTCAACGATTAAACACTTGTCTGTTCTTTCTATTAAGAGTTCTGAAAGTTACAAAGATCCGGTAGAAGTGCAGACTTATCCGTGCGAGTCAAAAGTTCTGACATAGTTGCCCCGGACCTCATATATATAGACAACCTCAGGAAGCTAAGAAGTGTTGTTCGCGCGGATGGTTTATCTGTGCGAGCGGTTTATCCGTGCGAATGACTTATCCATGCTGATGACTTATCCGTGCGGATAACTTCTCCGTGCGAATAACTTATCCGTGCGGATAAGTTCTTCGTGCGGATAAGTTCTCCGTGCGGATAACTTCTCCGGGCGGATTACCATCCGGACGAGTAAACTTGATCAAACCAACACTTTTACAAACAAAACCTATTCCTGAGTTGTCATACTATCTACATTCATACATACTGTTTACAAAAACACAAAATGACTATATGCTGACGGAAGCTACAGACGTTATGTACTAACAGACTCCCCCTCGGATGTAGCTATAGTTCCTTCCAGCATAGTCTTCAATTTCTCCTGCTGCGTCTTCGTTCACGTGCTTTCTCCCTTCTTTTTTGTGCCTTTTCCTCCAACATTCTTTTTCATTTTTGTCTTCCTTCAGTCATCCACCAATTTCTGTAGACAGGATCTCCATCACGCTTCCGTTCCCACTTTGGAATTTTGTTTTCTTCAGATTCAATTGGCGTTTGATCTGTTGGAGGTACAATCCCCAATTTACGTCTTCCCAACTTAGCAGCATGCTCAGCAATCTTTTTAGAACGTTGTTCACGCTTGTATACTTTTAAGAACTCGTCAATCTCCAGATCTCTCTATTTTGTCTTCCAGTATCTTCCAGAGTTGATGTCTTTTGCGAAACAAACATCCACAACCTTTTGATATTGCATTACTTGCTCTCTGTCAGGCCTCTCATAAACTATCTTGTTGTAGAACAGACAATCTATGTCTTTCTTTGAGCAGTTCACAAGCCACATAGGATCTAACACACATATCCTTCTTGCTTCACCAGTGGACTTGTTATTTAATGAAATTATTGCCTCGGCCGTAGACTGATTGTATAACCATCCTTCAAATTCTTCATGAAAATCTTGCTCCATTGCCCGTAAAGGCATATTCTTCAAACAACTAGGAGGCTTGATATCCAGAGTAATATCTTTTTTCTCCACTTTCTAAGATTCTGACAATTTGATCTGGGAAGTGTGGTTTCCAATCAGGATATCTTTTCTGTGCTTGCAACTTCACATAATTCCATAACCATTGATCATGTTGCTTCACATCTAATCCATGGTAATATTCTTTGATGTTCCTTGTTTTCACCAACTCATCTATATCCCACCATGGTAGAGTTTTGATATCAGCCAAAAACTCAAAGTACTGTACTCCTTGTTCTCTTCTGATTGCGTAAACTTTTAAATCTTCCAAATAACCCCAAGAGAGAATATCACCCCAAGAGAGATCTTTGTCATGTGTGAAGAATTGAAGTGCCGTAAGTTTCTTTCTCTCTTTTGGCATGACTTTGTACCATTTCTTTCTTTCTTCAGCAAGGTTTTCTCTCGGTATGGTATTTGGAATACCTTCAATAGACACTTTTTCCACAATCTTTCTCCTGATTTAATCAACATTTTGATCTTTGAACATCTCCGATAACGAGGGAAATGTTTCATCAACTCCAGAATAATGAAAATCAACTTCATCATCAGATGAATCTGAAGCATCTTCAACAATTACGTCATTGTAATGATCGGCTTCAAAAGCATATCTTGATTCAAATACATCTTCAGAAGTCTCAGGAATCTCATCTTCAATATCGAATTTAAATTTCCCTTCTTGCAAACCCAATTCCTCTAACATCTCTTCCCTTGATCTTCTCACCTCAATCACTTCCTGATTTTTATCATGTAAGAAAATGACAGTAGGATTCGTGAGGAATACCTGATCTACGTGCTGTTTTCCAGATGTAGAGGTTTCTTGCTGATCATCGTCTTCTTGTTCATTGATCTGATCATTCAGAAACTCCTCAATCTTTTGTTCATCAATAGGATTCTTCACCAGCAATCCCGAATCACCTTGATCATCGTCATCATTTTTCTTATCATCTTTCCGAACAGTATAGTCTTCATCATCATTCTCTTTATCATCATTTTCATTTTCATCTTCTTCATCATCTCCAAGAAGTTCTTCATCAGAATCACTAACTTCTTCTCCTCGTGCCTTCTTTGCTTCCTTTCTTCTTCTAATAATTTCCATTCTGCGAAGAGCTTCTTTTACGTTGAGAGGCACTGTATATGCATCACCAACAAGTACAAATTGCTTTGTCTTCCATTCAAGTAGCAATACTTCTTTGGCCTTTTCTTCTTTTGTATAGCAGCAACTCTACGCATAACTTCATCAGAATCAATAAGTAGAGAAGGCTCACCAACTAACATGAAATCTTGACCATGTTCAATTTGCTCTTTAGCAACTTGTTCTTGAGCACTTTCAGCATCAATCATTTCAGCATCAATTTGACTTGAAGAACCACCAGCTTCTTGAGTATCTACAATAACACTTTTGTTCTTTTGAATTGCATCTTCAGCTAGTCTTCTTTCTCTTTCAAGTCTTCTTTCCTCAGTTCTTCTTACTTCAATCTCATTGAATGCAGCTTGAACATCCATTTTTAGATGACTTTCCATGACACAGTATAACATTCGAAGTTGTTCATCCTTCATCACTTTATCAGCTCTCATCGCTTCCATCTCCAATTTCATTGTCTTCATTTCATTAGATGTAGCTTCACTCATTTCACTGAGAAGCTGATTCAGCGATTGATTCACATCCTGTAGATTCTTTGTTTTCTCATTCAATGAAGAAATTTCTGCCATTAGAACCTCAATCACTTTGGAATTATTATCGCCATCATCTTTCATTTTTTTCATTTCTTCTTCATGATTGATCAGCACCAGTCTAATTTGGTCATGAGCTCTCATCAGCTTATTCACTTGCTTCAATAAAAGATCACGTTCCTCTTCAGCCTTTACCTTTTCTTGCTCAAGCTCTTTGACCTTCTTTGCTAAAATCCTTACTGCTTCATTATTGAACAAATCTTCATCAAAATTAAAATCTTCTAGTGGATCCCCTGAAGCAGGTGGAAGATTGCTAAAGAAATCATCTGAACCCTTTGGACGTGAGGAAGATTCTGGAATCTCTATATTTTCTGGTATTGTTGGAAACTTTGAATAAAAGACTCCACCCTCAGTAACTTCAACGTAGTCATCGTGACTAGTCTGCTTTTCAGCTTCTGTTTCTTGAGATTGGGATGATTCAACATGTTGTGTATCTTTACCATCTTGTTCTTTTTGAACTTGACTTTCACCTTTTCTAGCACGTACACTTCTCGGAATGAATCCAGCTAGAACTGCTTTTCTTTTCTTGATTTGTTTCTTTGGATTCTCAGGATTATAAGTAGAATCTTCTTCATCTGACCCTTTCTTTGAAGACTTTTTCTTTGATTTAGTTTTTCCTTTGCCAAGAGTGATTGGATCAAGTTCAGATTCTGATATAGTGGTTTCAGAATCATCATCACTTGATATGTCTTGAACTACACCTTCAAGTTCTTTGCCTTTAATACCTTTAGCAGCATCCTCGTTCTTCTTTAAAAAGCTTTGAAGAGATTGTGATAACAACTCAGTTCCTTCTTGAATAACTGCTGAAGGTTCCAAAACTGTTTCATCTCTCAGCTTTTGTTGTGGTTCTCCAGAAGACCCTGCAAAAACAAATTTTGACAGATTTATTAGAAAACTTTTAACAATTTAATAATTCTAATTGCCTTATGACTCCCCCTTTCACTATACCCTTTTCTACATTCTTCGGAATAGAAACTGCAGGGGACGTCTTTGGAGTTCTCTTTCTCTTCCCATCCTTGATACACCACCATCTAGTATCCTTTTTATAAAACAAGCTCATCCTATCATCTTCATTATCAGAATTACTATCTTCATGTCTCCATGCATCATTTTCTGGAGCTACATAGTTTGGATTTGAAATTCTTCAGATCATTCTTTTTGCTCCTGGATTTGGACTCTTGATTATTCTACTGATTGTGTCTGCTGTCATATGCCTCAAACCCAAAATATCATTACTTTTCTTTTCTAGACCTTTAAACTGATCATCTATCAACATTTGAACAAACCGAGGATACATAAGGTACCTCTTGCTTCCTTCCTTCACATTCTCCGTCATATAATCAAAAATCACTTGAGAGATATTGTAAGGTCTGTTCAGAACAAGACAAGCAATTATATTCATGATATAATCCGAAGTTTCATCATATCCACCTTTTCTATGTGACAGCGCATGTATAACACAATGAGCCATGAATTTGTAGGTGTGACTGAAACTCGATTTCAACATCCTTCCATTTACACTTCCAGCAAAGCCCATTCTACACCACATCCCTTTCACCAATCGTTCAGAAATAATGGTTGGGTCACTATCAGCATCTCCTAAGTTCAATACTCTTCTTACATCACCAACTGTCACTTTCATCTCCAAGTCTATATCCTTTCCCTTCTTATCCCTTTTTGATACAGCAGAATAAATCGTTTTATCACTCTCTTCATATCTCGCAGCTTTCCAAAAACGTCTAACATGTGATTCATATGCTACGTTTTATCTGTTAAAGCTTTAGAGATTCTGCTTTCTCTCAAAAATTTTGCAATATCTTGAATTACTGTATTTTCAGTAAAATCTTTATCCAGCAGACAATAAATATTTTGAGATTTATCCCAATCCTGCAAAAAATTTGATTTGTTTAAGAAAGATCTTTGGAATCTCAAAAATATTCTAACACTGAAAAAGTTTCTCTGCTTTGTGAAGAGATACGGATGGAAATCCGTCCGGATCTTCATTTGAATGGATATCCGCACGGATTATCACGTGAATGGTTATCCGCACGGACTGTCACTTGAATAGATTGCCATCCGTCCGGGCAAGTGTCCGTCCGGATAGGTCAACTAAAGTCAACCTGGATTGTAGTGATGCGGATTGCTATTCGTGCGAGTGAACAACAAGTCAACACGGATTGTTTGTCCGCGCGAGTGGTCAACATGTCAACACGGATTGTTTGTTCGCGCGAGTGCTTAATCCGTGCGGATGGAAAATCAGTGTGGATTGTCATTCGCTTCAATTTAAATGCATTTGGTGTCCGCACGGATAGGAATCCTGGCGATGAACAGTGTATAAACAATTTTACAAGTAACAAGCAAAGGAGCGGATTGTCATCTATGTGGATTGTCATCCGTGCGGATTGCCATCCGTGCGGATTCCCATCCACCCCGATACAAATTACTGATGAAGAACATTCTTTCAATCATCAAAAATTTTCTAAGGCAAATCCTAAAATTGAACACAGATCTACAAAGATAATATCAACACGATCAAAACCCTATGTTCAAAGTTGTCTAAAACGTCCTAAACACAGTTTAATTTCACAAAAACCTAACCGACATACGTACCGTCTAAACATCAGATCTGCAAGATTCAAACATGTTATAACAGAAATCAAACCGGTAAAACTCTAGATCTGAACATTCCGATCAAAACCCTATGATTATATCTTATAAAAAATGACTAACACAATCAAGATCTAAGTCAAGAGCTCCGAAAGAAACGATATACTATGAACAGTTATCAAACAATGATTTATGACAGATTCGAGTTAAAAAATCATACCTTTGCCATTGTTATTGTTGTGCAAACCAACGAAAACAAAGATTCGTGCAAAGAAATCCAAAGAGAATGATCAGAAAGTCAATGTGTGTGTGAAAGAGAAAGAGTTTGTCCGTGCGAGTAACATTGACTAACTCTTTGACCCTCTATTTATATAGTAACACGAGACCCGAAATGCTATCCGTGCGGATTTCCATCCGTGCGGATTGCTATCCATTCGGATACACATCCGGATGAGGCACACTTATTACTTTTGAAAACCTTTGACATTTTGACCTTTTGATTTTTCTCAAATTTTATCAGTTTTTAGAAATCCACTTAAGTATCTTAGTTCAAATTAAGGACCCAAGGTACTTAATTTGTCAACCAAGTCCAACTTAATGACCTTGGTTGATCTGAAGCAAAGCATACTGACTTTTGATCTTTTTGTTCAAACAAATTTTGAAAATTACAAGTGTCAAGTTAATGAACTTGTTTTTGACTTTTCAATTTCAGATTAGTCATGATTAGCTCCAAACTCATCTTTCTGCCCAGAAACTCCCTGCATCTTGCTTTCAACTTTCGAATCCGAAGATCAACTTTCTACTTTGGTTTGTCGGAAAATAAAGCAAAGAAAAAAATAAAATCTTTTTGGAATTTTAATGAAGCATCTAGACTAGAAATGAAATACAGAAAATAAGAGTAGTAACTGTAAACTATTTACAAACATATTTTTGGTGAGCGTGTTAGGGAATCATATCAGCTTCCGACAAGTTACAAGTACCATTAAGCTGTGATAACATACTCAGAATTAAACAATTCACCTCGATTGTCGATATACTGATCCATCTTAAATTCTCACACAAATTTCAATTTATTCAGGATACGTTTTAGATGTTTTATGAACTTGGCTCATTCATGTGTCCCACCTCTTGAATATACTCCCGTATCCAGAATCCCAATAATCAGTCTTACAGGTGAGTATACTACAATGATATCTATACATAAATAAGGTATGCGAGGGCCGAGGGATCTCAGGTCGATACTTCCGTATACGCAGAGAGATATCAGCTTCGACTTTACGGAATGTCCCCTTTAGAGGATCTTTTAGCTACAACAGCAACGACTATCAATTTTATTGTTTCATCGGCATGCTGAGGGTTTATGCTATGTTTCAAGCATTTGTAGAAAGTATTATCCAAGGACTAGGTCAGAACTACCGTTCAGCAGAAGTCCCAGAATAATACCCCAGACATCATTGAGTATAAAGACCTAGTATAACAGATTATGAGACCTTTCAAACAAGATTTCAGGGGTTACCTATATATCCAAGTAGTGTTCCCCACGAAATAAGTAAGTAAAGATTTTAGGTTTATATCCCGAACAAACCTACTAACTGTGTAAAAACCTATCGGCACATCATCAGTGAGACTGTTTAAAGCATTTAAACTTTCCATATCTTTAGCGTACTGTAACCGTCTAGCTGATGTACTATCATTTTCCCTTTTTACACAAACTCTTTTTGAATTTTATCATGTTTTTGGATTTTTCAAATTTTCTAATGTTTTTGGATTTTTGAAATTTAAAACTAACTAACTACTATCTCCCCCTAAAGACCAAAACAAGTTAAAATTCGACAAACCATTGCAGATCGTTTTTCAACATCATCTACAGTGGTATCTTCATCAACGCCAACGACTTCCTCCGCATCCGATAGCAACTTCATACCATTAAGTTTCAAAAGATATTGAAAACGTGTTTTGTCAAAATGCTTTGGTATGTAAGTCAGCCCTTTGTTCATCGGTGTGGATTTTTTCTATTCGTATCAACTTTTTCTCGAAACAATCTCGGATAAAGTGATGACGAATCTCAATGTGTTTCGTTTTAGCGTGATGAACATGATTTTTTGTTATGTTTATAGCTGCCTCATTATCAACAAAAATAGGGGAGTTTAGAAATTGCAAACCGTAATCTCGCATCTGTTGCTGGATCCACAAGATCTGAGAGCAGCAGCTGCTAGCAGATACATATTCAGCTTCACATGTGGATATAGCGACAGAGGTCTGCTTCTTGCATTGCCATGTGACCAATCGTGGTCCGAAAAACTGGCACCCCGCTGTTGTTGATTTAGCGTTCACTTTGCAGCATCCGAAATCAGAATCAGAATATCCTTCGAGCGTGAAGTCACCTACTTTTGGATACCACAACCCAAGAGATGGAGTTCCTTTCAGGTAGCGTAGAATCCTTTTCACAATTACCATGTGCGAAGATCTAGGATTTGACTGAAATCGAGCCGCGAGGCAGGTTGGGTACATAATATCCGGTCTTGATGCCGTCAAGTACATTAACGAACCGATCATGGAGCGATACAATGTTTCATCTACCTTCTCTCCGGTGAGATCAGGGTTTATCCCGTGGTTCGTCGCTAATGGGGTGGACATAGGTGACATTCCTGACATCCCGAATTTCTCTAGAACATCATGAACGTATTTTGTTTGATGTATGAAAGTTCCCTCGGGAAGTTGTTCAACTTGAAGTCCCAAGAAGAACTTCATCTCACCCATTGAAGACATTTCAAACTTCTGCTTCATAACTTTTTCAAAATCTTTGCAGAGTTGTTCATTTGTAGACCCGAAAATTATGTCGTCCACGTACATTTGGACTATCAGAAGATGCCCGTCGACTTCTTTTGTGAACAGAGTGGCGTCTATCTTTCCTCGAATAAAGTGGTTGGCTAACAGATGTTGAGACAAGGTCTCATACCAGGCTCTCGGGGCCTGATGTAAGCCATACAATGCCTTATCAAGGAGATAAACTTTATCTTTGTGAATTGGGTCGGTGAAGCCCGGTGGCTACCCGACATAAACCTCCTCTTTCACCTTGCCGTAGAGAAACGCCGACTTCACATCTAGCTGAAAAACTTTAAATCCTTTCCACGATGCAAATGCAAGGAAGATTCTGATTGCTTCAAGTCTTGCGACAGGGGCATATACTTCAGTGAAATCTATCCCCTCCTGCTGACTGAAGCCTTGGACAACGAGTCTAGCTTTGTTTCGAATGATAACTCCTTGATCATCCCTTTTGCATTTAAACACCCATTTGGTATTAATCTTCCGGTGACCATCCGGCAAATCCACTAGCTTCCATACACCTAACTTCTCGAATTGGCTTAATTCCTCCTGCATTGCATTTACCCACGAATCTTCAGTAAGAGCCTCTTTGTAAGTCCTTGGTTCAATCTGCGAAATAAAGCAACTTAATGAGAATTCAGTTTGTAAAGGAGCAACTTTTGTGTAAAAACATGTAAGCCCTTGATCAAGCTGTCTTCGAGTGCGGACTCCTGACTGCAACTCTCCAATTATCAACTCCTCTGGATGATACGAGAGTGTTCTTGGCATGACCTCGCTTGAAACATCTACCTCTCCTTCCAAATTTGTGACGTTTTGATTTGCACCTTGTTCACTGACTGGAATTGTTTGATTTGATAATTGGATTATCTCCCCCTCAGATTCTGAATCATCACGATCAAATACAGGTCTGTTTTCAGGTTCTTGAATATCATTTTCAACTGTCTGATTGTCTTGAGCAACTTCAGTCTGTTCAACTTCGTCATGATCTCCAGCATTGCTTGGACCTGCTTCATCATCATTTGAAGTTTGTCGTTTTCGATAAGTTTCTGATGGGAATCTTTCATCTGAATCTTCATACTCTCTCAGAATATCCAACTCGTCAAAGAACTCTGGTTCTTCCTCCATGTTGAAGGAATCCCACAAAGTATCATAATTGAAACGCCACGAGTCGCCAGGATTCTGAGGTGGCATTGTATGACCTTGACATTCAACATTTTGTGCTTCAATAATCCGCTTCATATTTGGAACAAAGACTCGTCGTAACGGACTTGCATAGCCAATGAATATTCCTTCAATACTCTTCGGACCAAATTTCCCAAAAGGCTCTAGAACAGTACAGGGTGACCCAAACGGTTCAAGATACTTCAGATTCGGTTTGCGGTTATTGATCAACTCAAAGCATGTTTTGTTAAATTTCTTGACAGTGAGAACTCTATTGAGCGTATAGCATGTGGCTGAAATTGCTTCTGCCCAAAAATTTATCGGTAACTTTGAATCAGCAAGCATTGTTCTGGCCGTTTCGATTAGTGTCTTGTTTTTACGTTCTGCAACTCCATTATGCTGTGGAGTGTACGGAGCACTAAACTCATGCAATATACCTCTTTCATCACAATATTCTTCCATCTTGTTGTTCTTGAACTCAGTACCATTATCACTTCTAATTCTTCTGATACGCCTTTGGTACAAATTTTCAATCTTTCTGAACAACCCCATCAAACTGCCAAATGTTTCATCTTTCGTCTTTAAGAATGATACCCACGAAAATCTGGAATAATCATCAGTAACCACAAGACAGTAGAGATCCCCTGTAATACTTTTGACGTTTATTGGACCAAACAAATCCATATGAAGTCTCTCTAATGGTCTGGAAACTGAATTGACTTGCTTTTTAGGGTGTGACTTTTTCTTCTGCTTGCCTTTGATGCAGCTTATGCACTCTCCTTCCAGATGAAAACCTTTGATATCAACTCCAAGAACTAAATCATTGTACACCAAATGATTCATTTTTCTAAGATGTATATGCCCCATCTTTCGGTGCCACAACCTTGATTCTTTCTCAGTTACTCTAGAAACAAAGCAATGTGCCTGACCTGTTGTTGTAGTTGCTACACTCATGTCTAACACATATAAATCATTTACTCTTGGTGCCCGCATGATAATCCATTCTTCAGGGATAACAAATCCTGGTTTCAAAATCAAACATTGTTTGTCTGTGAAGTGAGTGGTATACATATTGTCACAAATCTGCGAGATACTCGGGAGATTGTTTTCCAGCTCAGTAATGTAGTTAACTCTCTCAAACGTTACAATCCCATTGGATAACGTTGCTTCTCCAATAATTCGACCACCTTCGTGTCCAGCAAATCCCACATAACCACCATTGATATTTTTAACATCATACAGCAATGCTGTCTTTCCTGTCATGTGCCGAGAAGCTCCACTATCCATAATCCAACGTGAAACGGATCTCTGAAGCTCCTGCACATAACAAAAATGTTTAATGAGATTTTGATGCTACCCAAGCCTCTTTTGACTTGGGTAACTTGACATTAATGTGAGTTTTTGTAGTGTAAAGTGGCGGAAAGTTTTTATCGTTCATTTTTAAGTTTTCAGCAGTCCCAACCTCAATCTCTTTGAATAAGAAAAATTCATCTTTTTGAGGTTGACCAGATGGTTGATCCTTCTTTACCACATACTTCTTTTCAGAAGTTGATTTTTGTTTTTCATAAAAATCCAAAGGTACATACATCTTCTTTGTTGAAGATGATGATTTTTCAGTCTCAGACATCTTTGTTTTTGAAGAATTTTCTTTCTTTTCAACAGTTTTTGGCTTCCATGTTTGTTGAGGTGATGCAACCCGTTTGTAAAATTTGTCAATTTTAGTTACCATCTTCTTAACAGATTCAGTTTTGATTTTTGAGTTATCAATTTTCAAAACCTTTTCCTCAACAACTAATGGAGCTTTTCCTTTCACAACATCTTTCTTGATAGAAATCATTACAACTTCAGTCTTAGGCTTCAAGTTGGTACACTTTCGTGCAATATGTCCAACTTGATTGCATTTGAAGCATGTTCGAGTGTCAACTACCCGACTTGTGCCTTCAGATTGAGGCTGTGAAGCCTTCTTTTCAAAGAACTCTTTGTTTGATTTTAAAAAAATTTCAGATTCCTCATCAGAAAGTGAGCTTGAACCGTTTACTAACACTTTCTTCTCAACAAACTTTTTGTTCTGAACATTTCTTTTCTGATAATTCTTACCACCCTGATATCCACCCGACCATTTATTTCGGTAGTTATTAGAAACACGTGGTGGAACAACAGGTTTCTTATAGTAAGCTTTATCTTTCTCAAAATTCATTTGTCTCTTTGTCTGATTCAAACCTTCTACTTCAGACAAATCAATTTCAACCAATTTGAAGACCCCTTTTAATTTGTTCACATTCACATTCTCCAAGGGAAACTCAAGATCTGAATACAACTTGTCAGAACCCGCCATCTTGTACATTACAAGACCCAGTTCATCATTTAAGTTGTTTTTAGATTTTGGTTTCGGAATGTAATTGTTCAGAAAACATTCTTCATCCTCAGCAGAGTCATTATCCAAAACACTTTCAGCCATGCCTTTTACAATCTCAGTTTGAACACTATCATCTGATGATGATGATGAAGAAAATGTCACATTAATTGACTCTGGCAGGTTTATCTCATTTGTTTCATCTTCATCATTAACCAACCCTGATTGTTTCTTTGAAAAATTGTTTAGTATAGGTGGTGGAACTTGATGAAACCCGACCCCAGTTCCATCATAGTATACATCTTCGCCAGCTTTGTTTTTCCCAATGGGTTTTGGAACAATGTGTTGCAAAACAAAGCTTGCAGAGTTGTAACTGTTCAATTTCAAATTAATGCGTTCATTCTCAATCTTAGCTTCTTCAAACTGAAGCTTCAATTTTGCAATTTCATCCAGTTGTTTGTTTATTAACTCTTCCTTAACCCTCAAAACACCTTGTAGATGACAATTTTCTTTGTATGTTTTACCGTTTCTATCATCAGAATCTTTCACCGTGCGTTTTAGTTTTTCAAAATTTTCAGAAATTTGACGATTTTCAAGGATCAGTTTTTCATTTTCCTTTCTAACTCTTTCTATGTCACTTTTATCAGTTTCAATTTTGTCAGTTAATTCTTTTGATCTGTCTTTTGAAGCTTTCAGCATTTTGTCACGGTTCAGGATCTGATCCTCAACTTCTCTGACTCTGTTTGTCAGATCCTCAACTTTCTTACCATTGAGATAAGAGTTTGTGCTACAAACCTTGCACTTATTCATGCAATTTTTGCAGTCAATATCACTATTTACTTTCTTACCTGATGCACTTTCTGACTCGATTGAACTGACCTGGCCTTTTGACTCAGATACGGATTTAGACTCTACCTCAAGTGCTTTAGCATCCAGCACTTTATCAGCCATCTTTCTCAAATTTTCGCCAGTCAACTCTTGTGATGTGTCAATGATCCCATCATCAATCTTCTTTGACTTTTCTTCTCTCTCATTTTCTTTCTCTTCTTTGCTTCCCCACCATTTTCTTTGCCAACCCTCTTCTTCTTCAACAACTTGTTGAATTATGGTTTCAAGATCGAGGGTGTTGTAATCAATGGCAATGTTTCCCTTTTAGTCAAGATAACATTCTCTGTCTGGATCCCATCTCTTTGCTCTTTTTGCTTCAGAGTATATTTCAGAAATTCTGATCATTCTGTTTTGAGCAATCATCTTTCTGTTTACATACTTTTCCTTTTCATTTCTGTTGTCTTTATAAGGGACAGGTTCAACAATCTTTGCCATAAAAGCGTATCCTACTGCATCCTCTTCTGGCAACAGCTCACTCCAATCAAAACCTTCATCGTCATGGATCACAGCAAGAGCTCTGGATTTCTCTTTGTTATCTTCAATCTTTTTCATTCTTGGTGATTCTGATTTATTCTGATGATATATCGCTCTCTTGTAGTAATCTTCCTTGAACGGATTTTCAGAATCATCAGCATAAGCATTCCGGCACTCTCTTTTAAAATGACCTTTTTGCTTGCACTTGAAACAGGTCACTTTTGTCTTATCAAAGCCCAACTTGGTAGATGGTCCACCAATAGACTTTCTTCCAGTTATCTCCATAAAACGTTGTGCCCGACGAACTGCACTGGCCATACACCACCTTATGTCAATCAGTTCCATTTCCTCAGGATCTATCTGATCGTAATCTTCTTTTGTTAGGTTGGTGTTGCCAATCTTCCCAGCTACGAGGCTCTTATACGACTCCAGCACAGAGGCTAGGAAAACCATCTGTTGCTTTGCAGATTCTTCACTGGAATTTTGAGCGTTCTTTAAATCAACAGCGATGTTGCATTGAAATAAGTTCTTTGCAGCTGATTGGTTTGGATTTGATGAAGAGCCACTGTGAAAACCACTACTTGCATTCTCTTTGTTGCTTTCACTTTCTTTGCTTGATGTGTTGGAACTTTGAGCGGAAAAAGCTGTTTTGGGAGGTGTGTTCTTTGGAATCATGCTTTTTGGATAGTACAGATCCAGATTTTGCTGATATGATGAGTGATTAACTTTGTGTGTTTTCTTAATCTCCAGCTCGTGACTTTCTAATCTTTCAATCAACAAATCAACTGTAAGATTCTCAGAGGTGATCGTATTCTTCAACATCAAGGCAAAGTATTGCCAATCCATCTCATCTGGCAAGGAATCAAACAATTTGTCGACCAACTCTTCTTGAGAATAAGTAATTCCATGTCTCGCCAGCTCCAAATTCAAGTGCCCAAACCTCTCAATCATCTTACAAACAGATTCATTTTTTAAACAGCCAAATAAATCAAATTCTTTTCTAAGTAGTTTCTTTTTGTTTTTCACTATTTCATCACTACCCAAACATCTACTTTTCAACTTTTCCCAAAGATCTTTAGCATTAGTGTACTCGATCAAAGATATTATATCTTCTCGAACAGACCGGAACAGCAATGCGATGCATTTTTGCTCGGCAAGAAACATATCTATCTCTTCGGATGATGTCAAATTTTCACCAACTTTCCCTCCATCACTGTATCCATTCTTTAAGCTTTTCCAGCTAGTATACGCGAATGCTTTCAACCATTCTTCAAATTTCTTGGCTCATCGATTGTACTCTTCTATAGCCATCAACTTTGGGGGTTTGTTATATGTTCCATATGCACTTTCAACGCTTAAGGCTTCAGACAGAGTTTTCATCGGGTTCGGAGTGTTATCATTTGTATGGTTGGAAGTATCGTCTCCGGGGTTACCCACGAAAGCATACATTTCGCTGAAGGGATTCATGAATTCTTCCATTTTTAAGTACCTGAAACAATTTTCAAACACTTAGACAATTTTTACAAGTTCTAAAAATTTGAAACAACAATTGAAACGGATGGTGATCCGTTCGAGTAGTAATCCGGACGAGTGACACAGGTTATCCGCACGGATGATGATCCACCCGGATTGTAGTTAGTGCGAGTAACTTTGACTTTGACCTCTCGAATTATCCGCACGGATTGCAATCCGTGCGAGTAACAATGATGATGTCAGCAAATTGTCAGCAAACAAACTCGCAATAACAAACTAATCCAATCCGTTCAGACAGCTGTCCGAGCGAGTGGATGACGTCAGCAGATATGAACAGCTCAACATGATTTTTGATGAATTTGATCTAGTTTTAGGTTGAATCTGATTATGAAACTTAGTAGGATTATACTTTGAATGATCGCGAATAAAATGATATTGATTTTAACAAGTTTTAACCGTAAATTTTTGTTCAATTTTAAGTTTTTCTAAGTTTATGGTGATAAACGAAGAACTAATTCAACAATTGAGTAGTAATAGAAGAGATATGTCAAATTTCTGGTGAAATTTGACTCAAATCGGCACACGATATCAAATCTCCGGTGAAATTTGATTCAAATCAGCAACAGTTGTCAAATCTCCGGTGAAATTTGACTTTGATCGGCAAATAAGTCTCGAATTCCGGTGAATTCGGTATCGTTGATCTCGATTCAGCTCCCTGGATGCTCTGATACCACTTGTAAGGTCCCGATGTGCAGGATCTGATCGTAAGGAACAAGATGAATCGACTTCGTCTAATGTGCGGAATCCATTAGCACGAATCATAGATTTGTTCAACACAGAATTCAACGATTAAACACTTGTCTGTTCTTTCTATTAAGAGTTCTGAAAGTTACAAAGATCCGGTAGAAGTGCAGACTTATCCGTGCGAGTCAAAAGTTCTGACATAGTTGCCCCGGACCTCATATATATAGACAACCTCAGGAAGCTAAGAAGTGTTGTTCGCGCGGATGGTTTATCCGTGCGAGCGGTTTATCCGTGCGAATGACTTATCCGTGCGGATGACTTATCCGTGCGGATAACTTCTCCGTGCGAATAACTTATCCGTGCGGATAAGTTCTTCGTGCGGATAAGTTCTCCGTGCGGATAACTTCTCCGTGCGGATTACCATCCGGACGAGTAAACTTGATCAAACCAACACTTTTACAAACAAAACCTATTCCTGAGTTGTCATACTATCTACATTCATACATACTGTTTACAAAAACACAAAATGACTATATGCTGACGGAAGCTACAGACGTTATGTACTAACAAGTTCTCACTTTTTCTTCAAATTATAGCCTCTCGTTTCTTTTAAAGATATTGTAATACTCCATTAGATGCTTCACATTAATCTAGACACATCTAGTGTGTTGCAATGTGAGTAATATCTAAACGAGTATAGACTTGAACTTACATAAGGCTTCCAATTAATGAAGCGTAAATAAATAATCTCATTTATCCTATTATCCTCTAAAGGAGAGTAGTATTTTGTTACATATGTAAGGACCCATTTAATGTTAAACTTATGGAACGAAACTAATGTCCCATTGGGTCTATCTCAGTGTGTTATGATATCAATCACGTAAGAGATATCTCTGAGATCTATTATATCAAAGTTTGTGTTAACAATGCTTTGACTTATGTAACATATACTTGTCAAAGGAATATCATCTATATGGACAAGTTTATCTTAGTTGCTCCCACTCATTTTGAGGTAGGTAAATTAATCCACTTGGTTGTTGATGAAAATAATTACGTTAAGATTTCATCACATTATGATGTTTGCATTAACCCATACATGGATTTTATTGGCTTACAAATAAAGTGTTCTTTAACCTTCAGTTTAGAACTTTCAGGTTGTTTTATGAACATGTAAATATGTCAGCCATTTGTTAGGGAAAATTGTTTTAATGTTAATCTAATGTAGCTTTAAACTATTATAAGCTACTAGAACAGTGATGATCCTCAAAGAAATCTTTTGATAATTTATCTCTTCCTAAGTATAACCTTTGACAATCAAACATGCCTCTTCGTGTCTTAACGCTTATTTCAGGATTTAGTACAGTTATGAACACTCTTAGGTAATTCAATCAAATACCAAACGTTATATGAACACATAAAATTAGTTTTACTAGAAGATTAATTGACCCTAATGGCTTAATTTGAAGAGATAGGATCAGTAAACATTTCCAAAATCCATTTCAACTTCAGTTAGGGAGGTTATGTAATCATCAAAGTTAGTAGATTTTTTAAATCTAGATGACCTCCTGAGTTGATTATTGGGTTCATTAGAAGTTTCAGTTTTATGGATTAGCTCTTGGTTAGGTTGCTATCATTTTTAGGATTCTAAGTCTATAAGAGTTGGTGCAGTATGGTGTACAAGAGGTGTAATCAGAGTTAAATTCGGAGTGAAATTTAATGATACTCTTCCCCCCGCCTCTTGTATTCCTTGCAATTCATGATAAGGACTTTGACTGCTCCCACTGACCTTATAAATCTTTAGGAACTCAGCATGCTTAGGGTCAATATTTAACGACCAACAAATTCTAATAGAGAAACAAGTTAATGACGTTAGTCGTTGTGATTTCTCTTGTTGAGGATTATGTTAGTTTAGGTAAGAAATCTAAGTGTACCCACAATTAAGCAACAATGAAACTTTTGTAAGAGTAGCATTAGATTTTAAGGAGACAAGTTTTTGATGGAACAGTGTCGTGATGGAGCGGTGTCTTGTACAAGAGGTGTAAATTGAAGTAATATAAAGTTTTCACTCCCCACCTCGTGCAACTATTGCAAGTTATTATTAGGACACTTAATGCTCCCACTGATCTTTAATATCTCTAGAATGCTATAAGAGAAGTTTCAATGAGCTACGTGACGTGGGAACCTATCACATATACGTTAGACTTTATTTGATTTCTTTAATGTCCAGATATCATAAGAAACTTTAGGGACATATTTAATAGAAATATTATTAAGTATATATATATGAACAGATTTCTTCTAAGACCGTGAGCCATATGAGACAAAATTTAGATACAAGTTGATAGTCTGTTAAATGATAAATGAATTATGTCTGAATATTCCATTTGGAATAAGTTCCACGAATGTCAATGAATGACTTATGATGGACCCATACTTATTCCTTAAGCCAAGTAATATCTAGGGCTATAACGTCATGATTTAAAATCACTTAGAATGATATTAGATAAAAAAAATCATCCTCATTAACCATGTCATGATTTCTCATGAATTTCGGTTATAATGGATGAAATTTATAAGTCTTGTTTTCCTTTTGTCAAATTCTCATTTGCATGATGACAAAAGTTGTGAAAGTGTAAGGTATCATCTAGTTTATCTTAGTAATGTTTCAATCAAGATATTTAGAACAAATAAAATGAGAGTTTAAGGTAAGTGTGACTTTATGTTGACTATGCAAACCTCACAACCTTCATAACATTGCTTAATTATGATACTATATTCTGATTAATCTTCAGAATATATAAGGTATCGAAAAGCGTTATTAAAAGACTGCTTATTATGGTTCTTATACTCTTAATATTTAATTTTGTCACTAACTCTCATGTTAGTTATTTGTTGACTTCTGGTATGGAAACGATTAAAACTATAGTTAACTAATCATGTGTTAATAGGAATATTATAATTAGTAGACTTAAATATCTTTAATAAGTGACTATCTAATTAATTTATCCAACTGTTCTTTAGAATAATGGATAGTCTCGTTGCTTATGTCTATTCTAATGACATAATTATGCAGTGAGATTTTCCCTTGAAGAACCTTAAAGTTGGAATTAGCACTTGTAATTTGTCTATGGACCTTAGAACAATCCTCTTTTAAAGTATTAGTGGTTGTAAGGTGAATAACATCTTATTTTCCAGTTTCAAACATATATTTCTATGTACATATGTTGCTTATCAACACACTCATTGTACTTTGGTACTTTTGAGTGTTATAGTTGATTTATAAGGCATCAAATTGTACAAGTGAAAATCTTAGTATGTAATGTACTGGAAAAATGTACTTATTTCCATGTGTAAGCCCTTAACTTTATGGGTCATGGTATTGTACATTATTATGTATTCACATATACCAGTTAACTTTATAGTTTAGAATTTTAAATGAAGGCATGCATCTTAGGAGTTCTTGTGATTATTCCACAATAATATATTAGTCTTAGGAAAAACTTAATCCGGAATGACCTTTTGGAGATAGCATTTATGTTAGAGAGTTCTTGATTATCATAAGAGACATCGTGTTCGATTTGTCCTATTAATCATGCTCTACTTTTCTTCTGTAGTAATCATTATCAGAAGAGAGCAATAGGATTATCGTGTCTTAAGAAATAATCAAGGATTTAATTTAAGAGCTAATTCTTATAGAAACTTTAAATAAAGCAAAACATTTTAGATTTAGGAATTAGAGTGGATGAGATATATATTTATAGAAGAAAATTACAGTGAGTAAAATTATGGGTACTAAAAGATAAGGCAGACGAAATTATCATAAAAATTAATGAAGGATCATTAATATAAGGATCATTATGTGAAGAGGTTGTGATATGTCTATTACTAACAACAAAATAATAGACTATTTAAAGTTCTACTTAAACGAAGACAAATCAGCTTTGGCCAGAAGTGTAATAATTTAAGCATGTGTGCAAAGTATTTGTGACAAATCAGCTTTGGCCAGAATTGAAACAATCACTTTAGTTATGCACTCGTTAAGTATGCCATCTATGAAGGAATTAAATCAGCTTTGGCCAGATATTAAGACATTCATGTTTATGATGCACACTTAACATAGCTTTCGTAATACTTGAACGATAAATAGATGCATCAAATCAGCTTTGGCCAGAAGTGATACATCAGAAGCTCATTCAAGTTAAGCCATTTTGGTTTTGTAAAATATTATTGGATCCTTATTAATTAACTAACTAATTACAAAACCAATTATTTAAGTAGCAAACCACCTGTTAGCGCGGGTCGAACTCCGTGGTGAGTTCACTGGGGTTTGCAGGGGGACAGCGTGCCCCCGCACGGGGTTCGGGGCGGAGCCCCGAGCTAAGTCTTAGTTCACATTAAATAGCCTAAAATAATGAGGTTTCGAGTGAGATTTCGACTCAGTTATGAGGTCTCGAGTGAGATCTCGAGTCAAGTCTCGACTCAACTTGTAAAATTATGAGGTCTCGATTCATCAAGGTCTCGAGTCGCAACCTCAGTCTCGAGTCGTAATCATGGTCTCGACTGCTATGAATTATGAGATCTCGACTCCTTATGAGGTCTCGAGTCACAACCATGGTCTCAAGTTGTAGCTTTATGGTCTCGAGTCGCAACCTTATGGTCTCGAGTGATGACCTTATGGTCTCGAGTCGAGACCTTTGTCTCGAGTTGTAAAGATTTAAGCCCTTAGTCAAAACCTCAATGGTCTCGAGTCGAGACCTTATGATCTCAAGTCGAAATCGTTGTCTCGAGTTATAAACATTTGAGAACACTTATGATTTCGAGTCGAGTTCTTGTGGTCTCGAGTCGAGACCTTGGTCTCGGGTGGTTAAATTTATCTCGAAACTTCTGTTACAGCTATTAATGTGAAAACATAACCGAAAATTCGAATTGTTAGGGATTTTGAGATATGGTTTCCTGTTTTAGTGATGATCTAATTTTATCATAATATTTCGAAAATTATAACTGTATATCCTTTAACAGTTTTCGAATAAACTTAACAGATTAAATTGGATCAAAACATGGAAAAACACTCAATAATCCTAATTACATTCCAAAACATAAAGGAATTTCAAATTTTCCTAAGAACACATGATGAACCCTAAAAATAAAACATGATTCTGGAACCCGAAACCTGAATTTTAAGGCTTTAAACAGATTTCGGTACAATTAAGATTTACCATTATGATTCTGAGTCATTTAAAAAAC
>JARYGA010055679.1:0-48053 GCA_030545235.1 Helianthus tuberosus
TATCTCACCCTTTGCTTGAATTACTTCTATTCCCAGATAGTATGCTAGCAATCCTAGATCGCTCATATCAAATTTGTTCTTCATCTGAGATTTGAAGATGTCTATCTCCTTCTTTGATGTTCCAGTGACTATCAAGTCATCAACATAGACTCCAACTATTAGTGTAGAAGCTTCACTTGTTCTTGTATAGATTGCGTTCTCTAAAGTACACTTCTTGAAGTTAAGTGACTTTAGGGTTTGATCTAACTTCGTATTCCAAGCTCTTGGTGCTTGTCTCAATCCATACAGTGCTTTTGATAGTCTGTAAACCTTTCCTTCATTTCATGGCTTTATAAAACCTTCTGGTTGTGATACATATACTTCCTCTTTGAGGTCTCCGTGTAAGAATGCAGATTTCACATCTAAATGATGTACCTCCCAACCTTGATATGCTGCTAAAGCCAATATTAGTCGTACTGTTTCCATACGTGCTACCGGTGCAAAGACTTCATCAAAGTCTATTCCGTGTTGCTGAACATATCCTTTTGCAACCAGTCTTGCCTTGTGTCTGACCACGTTTCCGCTTGCATCTTTCTTAGTCTTGAATACCCACTTTAAACCTATTGCTTTGTGATCTCTTGGCAATTCCGTCAAACTCCAAGTGTTATTCTTGTTTATTGAGTCTAATTCAGCCTTCATTGCTTCAATCCACTTTCTGTCACTAGATGCTTCCTTGTAATTCCTTGGTTCTTCTTCAGCGAGTAATAATTCATGTGGATCTAGTTGAATTTCTTCTGTTTCTTCATACAGGTCTTCGAGACTTCTTAATCTTACTGGAGTGTCACTAATACTCTCTGTTGTACTTTCAGAAGTGGATGGACTTCCACTTGATAAATTGCTTGAACTTCCTGCTGAGTTCTGATTGTATGAATATGCTGGCGGGGTTACATAGGAGTCTGGTTCTTCTGTCTGATCTACTCCTGAATCGTCATGATGTGGCCCGCTACTGCCTGGACTACTTGGCTCATTTTCTTCTAATTCTGGTGGTATGTCATCTTCTTGAATGACAAAGTTTGTCCATTCGGGATTCCCTAAATCTACCGTTTCCATATAACTATTCCAGTTCCATGGTTGACCTTCCATGAACTTTACATCTCTACTGACACATATCTTGTTCTTTGCTGGATCATATAATCTGTATGCCTTTGATCCTTCTTCTATTCCAAGGTAAACCATAGGTGCACTTCTATCATCTAACTTCTTTTGTTGAAGTGGTAATACCTTAGCGTAAGCAGTGCAGCCAAAAACCTTCAAGTGTTCTAAATTTGGCTTCCTTCCTTTCAATGCTTCATATGGTGTCTTGTTTACCAGGGCTTTTGTTGGAACCCTGTTTAGTACGTATATCGCGTGTCGTATTGCTTCACCCCAAAAGTTCTGTGGCATGTTCATTGCCTTTAGCATACTGCGAGTAGTTGACAACATCGTCCTGTTTCTTCTTTCTACTACTCCATTTTGCTGTGGGGAATATGGTGCTGTAAGTTGTCTTGCTATACCGTTGGTTTTGCAATACTTGTTGAATTCAGCCGATGTGAATTCACCTCCTCTATCCGTCCTTAGCATTTTTAACTTGGTCTGTGTTTCCTTTTCCACCTTTTCTTTGAACTCCTTAAATGTTTCGAATGCTTGATCCTTGGAAGTTAGTAAATATGCCCACATGTAGCGAGTACAGTCGTCTACAAGTAAGAATATATACTTCTTCCCAGCATGTGTTGGTGGAGTTATAGGACCACACAAATCTCCATAGACTAAGTCCAGAGGTTTTAAAGATCTGAACTTTGCCTGATTTGGAAATGGTGCCCTATTATGCTTTCCTAATAAGCATGCGTCACAGACTTGAGTAGCATGACTTATTTGTGGAACTCCATGTACCAAGTTCTTACGAGTCATTTCTTTAATAGCGTCGAAGTGTAAATGGCCTAACCTTGCGTGCCATAACCATGATGTGTCTTCGGTCTTTGATAGTAAGCAGATTGGTTTTCCCGTTTTCAGTTTGACTTTGTACAGCCTGTTCTTCAATCTCTTGACTCGCATTAGCAGCTTTCTATTTCGATCTCGGATAGTTAGTAAATCTCCGTCCATAACCACTTTGCAACCGATTTCTGTAAGTTGTCCGAGGCTCAATATATTGGTTTTCAGACTTGGAATGTAGTAAACATGTGAAACAATCTTTTGTTCTTGGTTCAGACATTCCAGTAGTATTGAACCTTTGCCTTTAATTTCTACGTGTGACCCATCACCGAATCGTACTTGCCCTGTCACCGTTTCATCTAACTCCTTGAAGTGACTTCGCACTCCTGTCATGTGGTTGCTTGCCCCGTTGTCTAAGTACCATAGATTCTCATTTTCTGAGGCGTAATTTGTTGGTCTTATATGCTCCTCGTTTAGCAGAGCCCTTTCTTGAACATTTTCTTCTTGTATTGTCATTAACAATACGGGTGCTTCGTCTTCCTCGACGAGGTTTGAATGTTCTTGCACTTCGTCTTTCTCAGAACAGTCCTTCCTGTAGTGTCCAAACTTTTGACACTTAAAGCATTGGATCTTACTTAGGTCGGTTCTCGCAAACTTCTTCCAATTTCTAGAACTTCCATTTCTAGATCTAGATGTAGATCCTTCGTTTCTGGGACTTTTCCTATTTCTGTTGTTTCGCCAATTTCCACGCGTCTGGTTAAATCTACCACGACCGCGGTTTCCAGATTGCCTTCCTCTGTTGTTATCCTGATGTGTAAACATAAGCCTATCTTGGCTTTCTCCTTGACTTCCTTTCTTTAACTTGAGACGTTCTTCATACGTCTTTAGTCTTCCGACCGCTTCCTGTAGCGTCATGGTATCTAGATCGGAGTATTGTTCCATAGAGGCAACGATTTGAGTAAACCTATCCGGTACGCCATTTAAGAGTTTGCGTACTAGAGTCGATTGACTCATTGTCGTTCCTACTTCTGTTGCTCGGGTAACGATACTATTGATCTTTGCGGTAAACGAATCAATAGTGTCGTCATCCCTCATTTGCAACATTTCAAATTCTGACATTAGCGTGTGCATACGCGCCTTTTGTACCCGATCTACGCCAACATGTCTAATCTTTAGATTATCCCAAATCTCCTTTGCAGTTTTACAACTTGCGACTTGCAATACAACGTCTTCTGGTATTGCTTGAAACAGATATGCAATTGTAGACTTATCTTTCTTAGCGTCTACCGTTGCATTTTCTGCCGGTTCAATCGTTTCCCACAAACCATTCGCTTCAAGAATCGTCTTGATACGAATAGCCCAAACCGTATAGTTTGTTGGTTTCAGAATCGGACACTGAAACTGGGAAAGAGAATTTCCATTTATCGGACTTTGCCCGGATGATCCTGCCATATCTTCTTGCCGAATAATCTTCACTTCTAATAAACTTTCTTTTTGGTTTCAATATATCTCAACAACCCCGATTACCCGAATCGTGTAATAACCAAATAACCAAAAACAATCTAATTCGCACTAAAACCCCGGAATCAAAACAAACGAACCCTAGATTCCTAACCGTTCGGTTCGACCGACTTTCCTAGAACCGAAAATAAATAATTCTGAAATGAAACTTTTGCGAATTTAAACGAAATTGAAACCTGATCGCGAATTCCCTGCGATGCCTTGCGATTCCCACGCCTAGAGCCTGATGCTCTGATACCAATTTGTTGGCCCGAACTTGGATCTTGATCTCTAAATGAGCGTGAATAACTTTGAATAACAACAACTTGAATAACTTGATGATAACCGAATGTATACAATATCGAATTGAGAGTATATACAATTGATTTCGAATGTAATGAACAAGTACAAATGAATCTAACTATCCCTATTTATAGTTTCCTACGGGTACGAGTGAATAGATGCGTCTCTTCGTGAAAAGTCATGTCTCTTGGATGTGTGGTTGAGATTGGATCTTGAAGAGGTGTGTTGATTCTCGTCCGCATGATCAACAGTCGCGTCCCTTGATGTTTGCCTTGTATTGATTCCGAAATGGTGTGTGTAGGAGACATACCCATTCGGTTAGTGAGGGTAGTTTCAAACTTCCATCTTGTCAACTTTGGTCCTCGTACTTTGTAACCGCTACTTAATAATAATTCTAACTATCTAATGATGTTAAGAGATTAACCGGTTTCACCATCGAAGTTTCCAATGATCTGTCCACTCTCACACCTGTGAGGTTGATGGGATCATTGCAATCACAGGAGGAGAGAATCAACAGCAGGAGTCAAGATAAAGTGGAGAGAACAGATGAACAAGCCCTGCAAGTTTTTCAAGACATGAACAGAAGCCCTCAGAATTATGGTAGAGGAAGAGGTAGAGGGTCTACAAGAGGAAGAGGTAGAGGGAGGAAATTTGACAGAAGAGGTCCTCAATGTTACAATTGTCATAGATTTGGCCATGTGAAAAGGGACTGCTGGTACAGTGAAGATGGACATGCAAATGTAGCAGAAAATGAGGTTCAGGAAGATGGGAATACTGGAGAGGAACAACACTTGTTCATGGCTTATGTTCCTACTGATGAATATGCTCTTATGGCTGATGATCATTCCCATGGTAATAACTCCCACTCAAACTGTCTGTGGTTCCTGGATTCTGGATGTTCTAACCATATGACAGGTAACAAGTTCAGTTTTGTTGATTTAGATGAGACTTTTAAACTGAATGTCAAATTGGGTGATAAGAAAAACTTGGCTGTGGAAGGAAAAGGGACTGTTAAAATAGAGATAAAAAATGGAGGGTACAGGTTATTAAATGATGTGTATTATGCACCTCATTTAGAATATAACTTGTTAAGTGTTGGGCAGTTAATGAGGAAGGGTTATTCATTGTTATTTGATGATGGCAAGTGCGTTATCAAAAACAAGTCAACAGGTGCCACCTTGATGACTATTATGGTAGCAAAGAACAATATGTTCTTAATGGATGCTGCTCATGCAGAATCCTCAACAAATTCTGCTCCTACTCAGATTTGTGATGAAGAATCAAGATTGTGGCATTTGAGGTATGGCCATTATCATCTAAGTGCTTTAAAAACTTTGTATGATAAAAGAATGGTTCTTGGCTTACCAAAGTTGAAAGCATTTGAGGGATGTTCTGGCTGCATGTTTGGAAAACAAGCCAAAGCACCTTTCAATTCAAACTTGTGGAAAGCTAAGAAAAGGCTTGAACTTGTGTATGCTGATGTGTGTGGACCTATGCAAGTTCCAAGCATGGGTGGAAGCTATTATTATTTATTATTTGTTGATGATTACACCAGGATGTGTTGGGTGTATTTTATAAAAGAAAAGTCTGAAGTGTTTAGTAAGTTCAAAGTTTTTAAAGCCTTGGTAGAAAAGGATGCTGAGTATTGGTGTTTTAAACTAAATATAGGTATAGGGGTCGTTCTGTAATTAGTAGTTAGTTAGTTTTATGTTGTAATTAGATTAGTTAGTAAGTGCGAGGACCGGAAGCGAAAAGTTGAAAGTTTGTAACCTACAAACTTAATCAAGGGACGCCTCTCCTGGAGACGCACCTCTTCAGATCGGCGCCAACAAAACAGGAAGCAACAGACATGACGTTTCAAGCAAGAGACACATCGATTCATGAGGAGACACAACCATTCATCGCACCTATTCGTTAAGTATATATAGGGTTCATGTATGTCAATTGTATTCATCACTTTTCATTCAATATAAGCAAGTTTATTATTCTTGATTCTCAATTCTTTTATATTCATACCTGTGATTTGCATGTTCGATTACCAACATTGGTATCAGAGCATCAGTTTCAAATCTGGGAAAAGCAAGAAGCCGATTGAATCAGAGAATCATTAATAGATCAAGGGTAGAAAGGCAGCGGTTTAATCGATTAAGGAAAAGGGTTGGAGGTGCACAATCAGAACTCGGAAATCAAATTCCGTTCCTGTGCAAATTGATGATCGAAAAAGGAAGAGGCAAGAAGGAATCAATTTTGCAAAATACGTTTGTTGGTTAGGTCTTATTCTTCTCAAAATTAAAGTTTTGAATTCTTTATTATTTACATACTTCAAGATTGAAAGCAAAAGTCAAACAACATTCTGATTGCTTTTCAATTTTTTCAAAGAATTTAAAAACATAAATCTTATTTTAGTGTTGAAAGAAACAAATTGGTTCCCATCATCAGTTTATGATTTTTTGAGAAAAGAAATCAAGTTTTTTTTTGCATGTCGAAAAAAGTGATCATTAGCATGTTTTTAAAATAAAGCAAGTCAATTTTGAATCATAAACGATACGTATAGCAAGAAATCGAACCCGTATCGGTTCTAGCAAGTCAAACCGATTCTTGGTTCAAATAGCAAGTTCCGGATCGTTTAGTTCAAAATAGCAAGTAGCACGTCGAATCATCACGATTCAGTCTAGCAAGAAACGACCATTCTTGGTCAAAGCAAGAAAAAGCAAGTACAGCGGGTCGATCAAATTAAGTCCAATTAGCAAGTTGGTTGGATATTTTTTTTCACTCGCAATAGCAAGTTAGCAAGAATCTGATCAGCAAGTCGGTCAGAACCTGATTAGCAAGTAGGTCAGGGTATATAAAATCTGATTAGCAAGTCGGTCAGAAACGCAAGAACCTGGTTAGCAAGTTGGCCAGACGCAAGTACTAAGTAAGAAATTTGATCTACACGGTCCAGAAAAGGATCATCCGATCACAAGCAAGATAGGCAAGAAAAGCAAGGCGAGAAAGAAAGGAGGCATGACAGAAAAAGAAGGAAACGCATCAACGTCACTCCACGAGCAAGGGAATGTATCTCTTCAATGCCCAAAATTGAAAGAGACGAATTACACCCAATGGGCAGTTATGATGAAAACAATCTTGAAGGCATATAGTCTTTGGGAAGCAGTTGTTTCAACGGAAGGGATAAATGAAAAGAAGGCGCACACAACGAAAGCACTTATCTTCCAAACGTTACCGGAAGATGTTTTAATGCAAGTTGCTCAGTACGAAAAAGCAAAGGAAGTATGGGATGCAATCAAAGTTCGTTATCTCGGAGCAGATATGGTTCAGAAAGCACGTCTACAAACTTTGAGGAGCGAACTAGAAGTTTTAAAGATGGATGAGAACGATACAGTAAGTAGTTTCGCAAGCAAGTTGAGTGGTATAAAAGCCAAATTTAAAACTCTCGGTACCACTATCAAAGACAAGAAACTCGTAAGGAAATTACTTATCTCCGTTCCAAAGAAGTTCCTACCCATCGTGGCAAATATCGAACAATATTCGGAAATAGACAAAATGCCATTTGAAGAAGCAGTGGGAAGAATAATAGCTTTTGAAGAACGTCTCAAAAGTCAAGACAAGCAAGAAGATAATAATCAAGGAGGACTCATGATGGCACGTGCAGATAATCAATTTGAAAGTTTGCATCATGGAAAGGGCCGTGGTGTTCAAAACTATGGCAGAAGTCAAGGACAAGGATCTTTCAAAGGAGGAAGAGGACGTGGAAAAGATATGGGTCCAAGAAACCAAGACAAGAGCAAGTTCAGATGTTACGATTGTGGAGAACTTGGTCATTTTGCAAGAGATTGCACCAAGTGGAAGGAAAAGGAGAAAGACACGCAACAAGAAGCCAATCTCGCATTGGAAGAAGAACCAATGCTACTGCAAGTCGAGCAAGTTGAAGACCTTTGTTAAACTATATTTAGTTTACGGGGGAGTATTGGTGTTTTAAACTAAATATAGGTATAGGGGTCGTTCTGTAATTAGTAGTTAGTTAGTTTTATGTTGCAATTAGATTAGTTAGTAAGTGCGAGGACCGGAAGCGAAAAGTTGAAAGTTTGTAACCTACAAACTTAATCAAGGGACGCCTCTCCTGGAGACGCACCTCTTCAGATCGGCGCCAACAAAACAGGAAGCAACAGACATGACGTTTCAAGCAAGAGACACATCGATTCATGAGGAGACACAACCATTCATCGCACCTATTCGTTAAGTATATATAGGGTTCATGTATGTCAATTGTATTCATCACTTTTCATTCAATATAAGCAAGTTTATTATTCTTGATTCTCAATTCTTTTATATTCATACCTGTGATTTGCATGTTCGATTACCAACACTGAGTGTCAAATAAAGACCTTAAAGACAGATAGAGGTGGTGAGTTTTGCTCCAATGAGTTCAACAGTTTTTGTGAATCAAATGGTATCGTTCATGAACTCACTCCTCCCTACACACCACAGCACAATGGTGTAGTAGAGAGGAAGAATAGGACAGTCATGGGGCTGGCAAGAAGCATGATTAAAGAAAAGCAAATGCCAAATTATTTTTGGGCTGAAGGGGTAGCAACAGCAGTATACTTGATCAATCTTGTAGGCACCAAATCCCTTAAAAACAAAACTCCTCATGAAGCTTGGTACAATGAAAGGCCCAAAGTTGATCATCTGAGGGTATTTGGGAGTCTTGCTTATGCTACTACACCTAGTCAAGGTCGTAGGAAGCTTGATGACAGGTCAGAAGCTGCTGTGTTTATTGGCTATGTTGGTGAAACGGATGGATACAGGCTGTATAATCCAAGGAGTAAAAAGGTTTATACCAGGAGAGATGTCAAGGTGCATGAAAACACAAAATGGGACTGGGGTGAAAAGATGGACAAGAAAAGTTATACTACTGCATTTATTGACCCATTACCTGAAATGGAATATGTTGGAAATGCTGCTGAAGATGATGGAGGGTCTGCACCATCCTCACCTTTTACTGATAATAACAATGACAGTTCAAGCAATGAAACTGTGGGGACCAGTGGGACCAGTGGTGAAGGACCTTCAAGCCAAAGTTCATCACCATCTCCAAGACTAAAGTCTCTCAGTGATGTGTACCAATCTGCTAGGGAGGTACAAGTTGACTATGATACTAATACTTTAATTCATGATCTCTCTACTTGTCAGTTTGCTCTCAATATTAGTGATCCTATGAATTATCAAGAAGCTGTCAAAAGGTCTGAATGGAAAGCTGCCATGGTGGAAGAAATTCAAGCTATCGAAAAGAATAATACATGGGAGTTGGTAAGGCTGCCAGTGGGGAAGAACTTAGTTGGTTTAAAATGGATTTTCAAGACAAAAGTTGGGCAGAAGGGGGAGATTCTAAGATACAAAGCCAGGCTGGTTGTGAAAGGTTATTCTCAACAACAAGGGGTTGATTATCAAGAGACTTTTGCACCAGTAGCTAGATTTGAAACAATTAGAGTTGTGATTTCAGTTGCAGCTCAATTGGGTTGGGAACTACATCAGTTGGATGTAAAGTCTGCTTTTTTGAATGGTGATTTGACAGAAGAGATTTATGTACAACAACCTGAAGGTTTTGAGGTGAAAGGTTCTGAAGACAAGGTTTACAAATTGAGGAAAGCCTTGTATGGGCTCAAACAGGCTCCTAGAGCCTGGTATGCTAAGATTGATAGCCATTTTCTGAAGCATGGGTATAAAAGAAGTTATAATGAGCCAACTTTGTATGTTAAAAGGGAAGAATCAAATCATATTATCTATGTATGTATATATGTAGATGATATAATTTGCACTTCTTCTTCCTCTAAGCTCATTACTGAATTCAAAGAAAAGATGAAAAGTGAGTTTGAGATGTCTGATATGGGGTTACTGAAATATTTTTTGGGTCTTGAAATTACTCAAACTAGCACTGGAATATTCCTCTCACAAGAGAAATATGCCAAGTCCTTGCTTGCAAAGTTTGGTATGATTGGTTGCAAGACTGAGAAGGTTCCAATGCAAATGAATGAGAAGTTTAGAAATGATGATCAAGCAGAAAAAGCAAATGCAGTGGCATATAGAAGCTTGGTAGGTGGGTTAATTTATTTGACCCATTCAAGGCCTGATTTGGCCTATTCAGTTGGTATTGTGTCTAGATTCATGCAACTTCCTTCCAAAGTGCATTGGGGTGCAGCAAGGAGAATCCTTAGGGTGGGCGGGGCACCCACCGAAAACCCACGCGGGGACCAGTTTTGCCGAGAGGGGCTGTGCCGCCATCCAGGCGGGGAGCTATTTCGGGGAGCCATTTCGGTGGGGAGACACCGATTGAAAAGGAGGAGAGAGATGGTGGGCCAGCCTACTTTCAACCAATCAAAACCCTTTCTTTCTTTCTTTTTTTTTTTTTTTAATAAAAAAACAAAGGGAGTTAAGAGGGGAGTGCCGCCATCAAATTGGGGTGTTAGGGGAGTTTAAGATGGGAGTTGACGTGGCACACGAGGATTGGGTGTGCGTAAGAGAGGGGACTCCCCTCTTAGGGGAGTGCCCCCCTCACCCTTAGATATGTTGCTGGGACATTGAAGTTTGGTATATGGTACAAAAGAGGGACAAAAGTGAAGCTGGTGGGATTTTCTGATAGTGATTG
Organism: Helianthus tuberosus; assembly: GCA_030545235.1. NCBI lineage: Eukaryota > Viridiplantae > Streptophyta > Magnoliopsida > Asterales > Asteraceae > Helianthus > Helianthus tuberosus. The sequence goes on from JARYGA010055679.1 coordinate 10,397, forward strand.
GGCGAGTAGCATTGATGACAGGAAAAGCATCTCAGCTCATGTTTTTGGTCTTGGAAGTGGTTCAGTGACATGGAGTTCTAAGAAGCAAACTACTGTGGCTTTATCCAGCACAGAAGCAGAATATATATCTGCTACATCAGCTACTTGTCAAGCCATTTGGCTGAGAAGAATCTTGGAAGAATTGGAGTTACCACAAGGCAATGCAACTGTACTATTTTGTGACAATCAATCAGCCATCAAGTTGAGTAGAAATCCTATTCTGAACATTAACTCTAAGCACATTGAGTTGAAACATCATTTTGTTCGAGAAATGGTTGCAAATGGGAAAGTTGCTTTGGAGTTTTGCACTACAGATGAGCAGCTGGCAGACATACTGACAAAGGCTTTGACATGTGAGAAGTTTATGTGGCTCAGGAATGAACTTGGTGTTAAGGAGTTTGAATCAAGGGGGAGTGTTGAAGAATGATTCAAACTGTTTGACCATGCACGTGCATGGGAAGCTGGCTTCTAGTTGTTAAGGGTTTTCCTGGTTTTCAGCAAGTATCTTTTGAATAAGTTAACGTTTGAAGTTGTTAGTAGGGTCCTAGTTTTCTGATTAGCCGTTTGTTTCTTTTCTATAAATAGCTTAGACTAGTTTCATTTATGTATGCACTTTACAATTCAATTAATAAGAGAAGCCAAGCATTTTGAGTATTATTATTTGTGAGTTCTGTGAGTTTGCATCTGATCCAACACGTTTTAAATATAACTTCTACCAAAGCTGAGTCCTCAAAGCACGTCCATGCGAGGTTACAAGGTTTTATTGGTGGCATGGTTTCAGACAGTTGAATCATCTCATCACTTAGAGGTATGCCTGCAAAATATAAAAGGTTCAAGAAAGATTAAACGAACATTTTCGAGTACGAATTTAATCTTGAAATACATTGGTGTCAAAATGGGTTCAAGTTTAACCTTGAATGCAAGAAACAGTTTTATCAAAACAATAATCTTGTTAAAATGTAAATTAAATTATATGCCTCTCACCATTCTTGTTTATGTTGCCATCATCGATGAGTTTCTGAAAGGACAAAAAGGAGGCCAGTGTAGCAACTGAGGCAGGCCAGAAGGCTGCACTACTAATTCCGATCTTCTTTGCAACTCGTATGGCCCATCCTATGAAACCATCAGCAATAATACATGTAACTTTACTACTGTCTTCTTTGTTAATTGTCTCTATTAGTTCTTCAAGCTTGCGGGGCATGGTTTGTAATATTGACAAGGTCAGCTTACGAATGTCGCTCCTGTCCTCCCATGGTTCTAACCCATCAGGGATTGAGACCATCTGCACCAGATCCCCTAAACCATCTTTATCTAAACAATTGCTTGTCACGAGCTTGTGATTGACCTCTGTGTTAATAAATGTAACTCTGACTCTGTGCTTCGCTAATCGTTGAGCAAGCTCCATTGTAGGAATTACGTGGCCTTGGGCGGGATAAGGTATTATTAGCACATGAGGTTTTGCCATGATTTTAAGTGAGTTTTTCTTGGGAGTACTTTAGAAAGAATTCTTGATGTTTCTATACTTCTGTCAGCTCATTTTTGAAGACAGATATAGGTAGATTTTTTTTATGTATTTGTGTTGTTTTGCCATGTATGGCATATTAATTTTAGTGTGTCATTTTCTTGTGGCCTTGATATGATATTTTTCCTAATCTCAAAAGTAATTAATAACTCCCAGTCGGTTGTCTTGGTTCCATGCTTTTAATTACGGGACCATATAACATGTCTCAAACATGGACGTATGAGGGGTGGGGTGATCATCACTCATCACTCACAGCACCCAATTAAGTTCCGCCATGTCATCAACTATTTTTACATCACTCACAACCTTTTTTAGTGATAATGGTCATCACTCACAACACCCAACAATAAACCCTCACACCCCCTCACATCCATTTATCACTCAACTTCCATCACTCGTTGAATTTATCACGGAACCTTAATCATCACTCGTGGAATTAGTTGGTGGCGGTGGTAAGTTGCATGCTTCCACACGTGATGATTGCCCCATCACGCACCACCCCCACTGGCCTAAAAGATTTTACTTTTAATTTTTTTCTTATATTAACACTAAAAATCTATTATAGCTTGGAGAATTTGACGTGTACCAATGAGATTAAAGACCAACATTGACGAAAACTATTTTACTATCAACTGAGATAGCTAGGGAATGTGGTCCTTGGACTATAAATGTTAAGGGTTAAAGCTGGTGATCAGTATCGCTTGCAATAAATTACATAGTAACATCTCATAAAGTTATAAAACTAGCAATAAATTACTTTTAAAATTTGGTCTTATACATATTAACCCTACAAAATCTGTTTTAGTTTGGAGATTACAATGTGCACCAACGAGATCGAAGATCAACATTGACGAAAATTGTTATACTATCACTGGTGCTCTAGTGGTGGCCACGGATATTTAAGTTCCTGATGGGCCTGAGTGAGTTTTCACCTCTAGGGGTTTCTCATTGAAGGGTTTAAATTGGAGATCTATTGTGCGAGAGTGCTCTCTAGCCCGGACCCGGTTAAGACAAAGACTTCCCGATATTCGCGAATAATTCACACCTTTAAAAAAATCAATTGAGATAGGGTACGTGTGACTTCAGGCGGCTAGACATAAAGAGCCATGTTTCTAATCTACCTTGAAGGTTTATGAGCAAGTGGATGTGATACATTACAAGGCCAATGTGGACCATGGACTATTAATGTTAAGAGTTAAGCTGGTGATCAATATCGCTTGCAATAAATTACATATTAACATCATAAAACTAGCAAAACCTTCTGGGATGCTTTAATTACATCAGTTGTATTTCGAAATTTTGAACTAAAATTGCCGATCTACCATGAGGAGCCGATTTAAAAGTTAGAAGATTTTTATTTGGATAAGTTGGATAAGGGAAAACAAGGTTTGAAAAGGCTCATACTTAAACGGTCATAACTTGTGTTATGATTGGGATTACGGGGTCCATGCATGACCATCTGATAGAAATATGTTGATGAACCGGATCATGTTACAAATGTCCAAACGCTAAACCCGAATTCCTTGATTAAAGGCTCCGATTTTGTTAGCTAAGATTTTCCCCAATTTTCGTGAGTCTTTGCTACTTATCTTTTTAGGGTGTCCGGAGTGGGGGCGGCAAACCCACCCGGCACCGATCGGCAACCATTGCCTAAACATTTGCCGCCTGACTTTTACCGAAAAAGGGGAGGAGTTCGGTGAGGGTAAACCGATGCGGGGAAGAGAGTGGGTGAGAGAGAGAGAGGGTAGTGTGGGGTGGGGTCCATTCCAATCACACTTTTTTCCTTTTTAAAAAAAAATAGCTTACCACTTCACTATTGTCTAAACCATTGCCAACCTTTTGAGCATAGTTTACCACTTTGACATGGCACACTTTCATTGGTTGAATTTTTAGTTTGCCACTCTCAAGTGTCTAACCACTCCTAACACCCTTAGCTTAAACTGCCTAAACCAATGATTGGCCTAATTTACGCTCTATTATGTTTCTTTTATTTTTTACGACTTTAATTACACAAAATCCACCTTTGGTGGGGATGGAACTCTTGATCTTTTAAGCAACACCTTAACTTCCATGTCTTAAGATCTATTAGGGTTCTAATCGCAAGATTTTCTGGTCAATTTGTAATTTCAGAAATTGGGAAACCAGACAAACTTGGAAAATCCCTATAAAACTATACCTTTTAATGCTTTGCTTATTTAGTTTATAATCCAGTTTCATTGAGAATTACTCTCTAATTATCTTTTGTGATTCCGCTCTATGTCCATGCACGTAACATATATTTAAAAAAACGGTCTTTGGTAATAACATATGAAAAGATCAAGTCTCTGAAAGATTAGGGTTTACTCACTTCATTGTTTCTACCGGGCTTCATTACTATTACTAACCTATCTTGCACATGGATAGCGATGGTCAGTTACTATATGGACAGTCTTTATTTCTTAGCTTGAATATTTATATATGTTTGTTCTTTGTAGTATTGTGTATATATCTTTCAAGTAAATTAATAAAAAATGCAGGTAATTTATCCTAAAGCTTGAATAGAACAAGGCCATTGATTGTCAGAATTATGTGTTTGTTACTTTGTTCACAGGTCACTACAGTATTATCCACAATTTCATATCACATATATGTGTTCATAAGAAGACGAGTCCTACCAGCTTCAGTCTTTTGATTATGTATGTAGTTCTACATCCTTCACTGAAGTTGCGACTTTCGACCTGATTGATTTGGGTCTGCATGTATTGACGTTTAATCGATCAACTTCATTGTTTTGTGAATTAAGTGTTATTTCTACGTAGCAGATTAGTTCCAAAAAGAATTTTATCTTATTTAAACGCACATCAAATGTAACGTTTAGGTGTGTAGCTAGCCCACTTGATAGATGCATATGTCTCTTATAAGAGAAATCCCAGGCTCAATCCTCGACAAAAGAAAAAAATTTAGAATAGGAGCAAACGTTGCCGTTAATAAAATGTATAGTTTAAATAGTTGATAAAACATAAAAATGGATAAAGAAAAGAAAGTTTGGTATTCTAACACAAAATCTTTGGATAAAGAAAAGAAACTTTGATATATTCTAACACAAAATCCTTTTATTTTTGTCCTAAAATAGTATTGTAAAAACATTTTAGCTAAATAAGAAAATATGTCAAACGAGTTGTAACAGCTCAAGTAAACCGTGTCAAGATATTTAATAAGTCAAATATCGAATCGTCCCGAAAATTTTTATGTCCAGTTCAGTGAAACTAGAACATCTAAAAAAGTAAACTCACTGTAAAATATTCCTAGATCCGCCACTGCGTGTAATTTCTTGCAAACAGAATATAGCTCGAATACTCAATATTTAAAAAATATTTTGAATGTCTAGAAAATAAAAACGCAAGAAATTTAAGGCATATCAAGAAATGGTAGGAAAGGACATGGAACATATTGAAAATAAAGTATTATTGACTTACCATTTGCGACACATTGAATTACCATTTGTGACAACTTGTATTTTTCCCAGGAATATTGTTTTTCCTTTTTTGCACAACTAGATTGGTGGAGTAATCCATGGACCACCTCTTATATATTTTGTATTATTGTAGTCTCGTAACTCAATTCAATATAGAGAATATTTTCTTTTCACAACAACTCTATACCAGTTTCATGATGGTATCAGAGCACCATATGATTTTGTCGAATTAAGCTTACTCAAACCCAATTTGCTCAACCCTAAAACACCACGCTATGTCCAACAAGAATACCACCTCGAGCGGCGTTCAAAACGCCAATACAAAATCCTCATTCTACTTACACCCATCCGATTGCCCGGGACAAATTCATGTCACAGAACCGCTACATGATGGAAATTATGTCGAATAGGCGGATGAAATGAGTAATTTTCTTTTTGCGAAGAACAAAATGGGAATTATTGTTGGATCAGTTCCCGTTCCCGAAGAAGGACAGGCCTGACTACGAGTCATAGAGACGATATAATGCGATGATTAGAGGATGGCTGAGCGCAGCTATGAACAAAGAAATCAGGAGCAGCGTTCGAAATGCAAAGACCGCAAAACAGATCTGGGTCGACCTAGCGGAGCGGTTCGGCACAGAAAATGCTCCCCGAGCATACGAATTAAGGCGTGACTATCACACCCCGATCTCCGGTGGGCCCGGATGGGTACAGTCGTGACGGTTGGATAACAGTTATCACAATATAATAATATACAGTAGAAGTATTGGATTAAAATTATTAAAATAAAGCTTCAAGGTATAAAAGTATTACAAGCATTCGATACAAGCCCACATGCAGGATCTAAATAAACAATGATTTAGACATCATAGGACTTAAGCATCAGGAGTGCAAATTCCTTAGCCTTCATTCTAGCCGACCCGTATTCCCAGCCTATTATAATGTTCGGTATCTTCTGTTCAATCTTTTAAAAATACGTCAGCCAAAGCTGGTAAATACAATTAACTGACTCTTTGGAAAAATAGTTTTTCAAAAAGAGTTTTATACATATAGAAAACCCGTAGGTGATCTTTTAAATATTTCTTGGGATTTATTCTTGTTACCAGATTTACATACTCGATTAACCCATTGGGTTGTCAGGGACATGGTATCATTAACCTCCAATTATTTCAATTATTAAGTAAACAGATTAAACCGTATTTTTACATTTTTGCGCAATCATATGCGACTTACTTATGTAATAACCGCTCCACAAGGCATATTTGTCAAGTCAAGAGTATTTACCTTTTTGCTAGCTTCCAATCAATAAGACTATATTTGGCAAAAAGCCGCAAGTCTAAGTATTATTGACCCAAGTCCTATTATCTGGGGGGGTACTATAGTCTGGAATGAACAGATTTATTATCTGTTAGAATGTACACGGGCCAAAGGTAGTTCCTTTAGAAATGACCCGATACTTAAGAATAGGTTCGCTAGATTAAGCGTATACCAAATAGAATGTGGTTTAAACCCAACAAGTACCAAGACTTGTATGATATGGGTAAACAAAATACATTCTGGATTTTGAAGTGAAAAATGATAAGGTTAAACCCGTTTCGGTAAACTTACGTAAACTAGTTACGTAAGTCTAACCGTACGCGTATAAGCGATGTCGGGTAATCGGATGAGTCATGAACAAGTTCCATATGCCAACATACTTTAAACAAGTTAAAATATCAGTAGGATATCAACTTATATGCACGTTAAGATTTTAAAATCAAACTATGCCTCATAAGGGTGTTTTGGTCATTTAGCGACGTATAAAAGGAACATGCGTATAATCTGATGTTACGACCATAAACACTCTGTGAAAACACTTTATTTATGATATAATATCAGTAGGATATCAAACATATATGTGTGTTATAGTTTAAGACCAAACTATGCTCCGTAGGGGCATTTTGGTCACTTCACACATAGTTTAAAAACTAATTTGGTAATCTGAGTTTATATCATGTACCTACTGTAAAAATATTTAATATTATTTATAAAATCAGTAACAAGTCTTAGTTGTTAAATATGGTTTAAAACCATATTATGCGCCGAAACGGCGCTAAAGTCGTTAAATGATGATATGTGCTATATTTTAGGAAAACTGATGTTATGATCAGGTTTATATGATCAAAGTGTGTCATTTAATATAACATGTCAGTAGGTAAAAGGTTTTGTATGAAAATCATGCTTTAAAACCATTTTGTGTGTCATAAGGGCATTATCGTCATTTAAAAACATAACACAAGAACTTGTACATAAACTCAGTTTATAATCTGATTTGATATCCCAAAATATCCTAATTATGATATTACATCAGTAGGCAATGAGTTTAGTATAAGAAATTATGTTTAAAATCGTTCTATGCGCCAAAAGGGTATTGCGATCACTTTAAAACGTAATTTACGATATAATACGAAAACTCGGTTTATGATCAAATTTGTAACATCAAAATATGTTAAACATGTTAACATATCAGTACCTAAATCATTTACAAGCTTATTGGTGTCTAAAACCTTATTTTTGCTTAAAAGGGCATAATGGTCAAAGTATGGCATAATTACGGTAACTTGCATAAAACTCAGATTACTATTATGATCGTGTAATATAACCTTATAGGGTTATGCTACATCATATTACAATCATAACGGAACCTTAAATCAGTAGCATACTAGTCTAATTCGGTTCATAATCGAAAGTCAAAGCAGAAGTCAAACTTCACGACTTTCGGTTGCAAAGCGACCCTAAAACTGGAATTGACGAGTCGAACATGTTTACACATGTTCTAATCATTATTACTAAGTTGTTTAAGTCATAAAACATATTTTAGAACACTTCTAAACTCAGATCGTAATTATTTCAAAAACTGACTCGTTGACTTTTTAAAGCATTAATATGTTGACTCGTCAATTGACCAAGCAAACGTGATTCTTAGGAGGTGCCCTTTTTGACAGATTAACACCTTCCTAATTACGATCACGTAGCCATGTTCGTTGCGAACAATGGCAGGACCAATAAGGTCTAAACCGAAAGTCAAAGCGTTTATCGAAAACGCTTGACTTTCGGCTTTAAAAGCCTACTAAATGAATAAGTCACGAAAGGAACACTTACAAATGGTCCTAGGGACTGAATAGAACTCAAAGGGATGCTCCCAATTGCTCAGGAACTTTCACAAGAGAAGTATAGGAAAAAAAATGAAGAATTGTGCAAGTTTTTCAAATGAACTTAACACCTATTTATAGTGTTTGAGGGATTGCTAGGATAATGACAAGTGTATTGAGTGTTCTCCAAGAATTAATATGATCACAACATGTGTTAGATTTTATACTTGGAGGATATTCATCTTGTTCACCAAGAATGGTGCAAGCTTTATGCCGTCGTGCCTCGCCACCAGTCATATAAAGTTTTAAGAGTTGGCAGCTTTAGTCACTGCACAAGATTTGTTGAGTTTTGACGCTTTTAACCCTTTTTAACCCACTTTCTAGGTTGCGTAAAGGCGTCAAGGCATAAGTAACTTGGTTTATGCCTGAAAATGTCGTGGATGTTGGTTCGTTCGGTCATATGGTCGCGTTTTTCGCATAATTGCGAGGAATGCTTTAACGAACGCGAAAACAACCCAAATTGCCAACGAATTATATTTTTACATTCATATCAATAAAATACAAGATATTAGATATACTTGGGGTATGACCGAGCATCAAACATTCCGGGTTCGTTAAAAGGTCACTCAGAGGTAAGAATTAACATGTTGACACTTTTAACCCTTTGTTACACAAACTTTTGAATTAATTTGCAAACGGTTTCGTTTATCCAACAAGTGGCTCATTAAGAGAATACGAATACCGCATAAGGTCACTCAGAGGCATAGTTTAATCATGTTGACACTTTTAGTCCCTCCATATTCATAGTTTTCGATTTTGGCAGAAATAGTCCCTCTTAGCCAACTTTTGATATAATTAGGATTAGGGATACGTGTCAATACATTATTGGACACGATTTTACGAGGTGTTACATCCTTGCCCAAACACATCAAAACAACATGAAAGTATTTGCTTATTATACGAAGTTGAAAGGGATATGGGAAGAAATCCAATCACTTTCTCCTACACCTAAATGTACATGTGCAGCAGCAAAGGAATTAATAGAGAACAGGGAAAAGGAGCAACTTTACGAGTTTCTTATGGGACTTGACAAAGCCTTCAACACTATTAAAAGACAAATATTAACCACAAAGCCAACACCAAACCTTGGTACTGCTTATCATCTTGTCTCAAAAGAAGAGAAGAGGCGTGAGATTGCTATTACTACACGTCCCAGCAACAAAGAAGCAGTAGCCTTTCAAGTCCGAAATAGAGGTAAAACACAGTATACAAAGAAGAAAGAGAGAACTTCGTGTGCCCGATGTGGGAGAACAAATCATAAGATGGAGGATTGTTATCTTATTATTGGTTACCCTAAAAGAAAATAACAGTATCGAACTAGAGAGGATGGCAGAAGACACGACACAACATAAAATGATGGCTGGAAAAAGTCGAACAAAGTCGCACACGTCAAACCGAGTCCAATTAAAGGAATTTCGAATGAAGATTTCGCTTTGATGGCACAATATTTTCGAGAGCGGGCAAATGAAGAAGACAAGGAGGAACTACCAGCGGTCAACATGGCAGGTAAGTTTCCGTTATGTCGTCCTTGGATAATTGATTACGGGGCGACAGAACACATTACATGTGAAGAGTATTTGACTCATCACATCAAAAAGAGGATGTGACAGTAACAATACCAGACGGAAAAAGGATGTCGGTTAAAGACATTGGAAATGTTACCTTGCCGAATGGTTTGAAAATCGATAATGTTTTTAAAATACCTGAGTTCAAATGCAACCTACTTTCGATCAGCAGATTAACCAACAGCCTAAACTCATCTTTCATTTTTTATCCAAGTTTTTGTTACATGCAGGACTTACGCTCGAGGAAACTGATTGGAAAGGGTAAGGAGCGCGATGGTCTATATTGGCTGGAGCCGATTCATAAAGTGAACATGGCTTTGGCAACCTCAACAAACTCTTTAAGGGGGGTAGACTTGTAACACCCCAAAAACGGGTTTGGTAATCAAACCCCGTTAATAGTAATGACGGGTAAAATACCGTTAATGGTAAAAATTAACCCGGTAAATATTAGGAATTTAAATAAATAAACCTAATATTAAATAAAAAGAGTAATAAATGTTTTTTAAAAAAAAAAAAAGCAAAGTTGATAAGAGGCCCGAGTTAACGGGACCTAAAATAAAACGGGTTAATAACTCCCGAAACCCGCTAAATTAACTAGGAATAATTAACCTAGTTATTTATTTTAGTAAAACAATGAAGGAACTTGTAGTAACTAACCCGTTTATAAAACCCTTAAACTTTGAGGGACTAAAAGTGGACAATGGGAAAGATGTTTAATTAAAACAATATCAAAATAACAAAACACACACATGTGGTGTGTTGGTCGACTTTTACCAGTGCCAGGAGAAAGGGTTCTTACTCATGAACCCTAAAACTCATAAACTTGATCAAAATCAAAGGAAATCGATCAAAGAAATTGGGGATTTAACTAAATTCGTGATCACCTAAGCTAGGAGTCACAAGGTATGTCGAAATTTATAATTTGGTGATGTTTTGAATTTATGATGAACACCAAAAATCATAAATTATGTGATGAATGTTGTATATATGAGTGATATTGGGTTGAATCTATGTCTAGAAATAAACCCTACATGCAAACTTGTAGAATTGTGCCATAAACTAGTGATTAATCAATAAATCAAGTATGAGCTAAGTGGGTTTTGACTAAATAGTAAAGATGATGATACGCATGTGCTTAGAATCATCATATTTGATAGTTGGAGCAAAATACTTGAACAATTTATAAGTTCGAGTGAATGCTCATATATGACTTGAAATAGGTTTTGTATATTATGATGAAATTAGTGATTTTGTTCATGTAAATAGGTGTTTAGAATCATGATATCTACTAATTAATATGTAGAACTTGATTATATTAGATGTTCGGATGAATGTCTAATGCTATGATGAAACGGGTTTCACATGTAGATGGAAACCTTTAGTTCTTGCTTAACAAATGAATAATTAGCTTTGATAATCGAGAGCTAAGTGAAATTGGTGTAAATACTAGCACGAACTTAGAATTGAAAAGTAGTTAAAACGGTGGCGTGAGAATAATGCCTATCGGATACTTGACAAAGTGCTTAAATGAACTGTCGAGTTTCATCATATAACCACTTATGCTAATAGGCAGTTTGACCTTTAAAAGTCAAACTGACCAAAATGTAATCAAATGATAAATTTTGATGTAAAATCCATAAGATGGAATAGTCATAGTTAATGGTGAGTAATCTAACCGTCTTATGAATTATAATGATAGTTTGATGCTTAAAAAGCTAGGTGGAGGCTTGGAAAGGAAGCGGGTCAAACGAATCAAGTGTGAAGGAAAAGCGTGTTTCGGATGCAAGGTAAGTAAAATCTTACACCCTTTTTATAAGACATGTATTTATTCATAGATTATAAATACGACAAAAGCTATATCCGAAATATGTTTCCGATACGAAATAATACGGATTGGAACATATAAAATGATGAAAAACCTTTGTTAATCGAAATGGGTCGGATGGGCGAATTGGTAGTTAAAAAACCATATTTTGTTATGTATATAAACGTTTGGTCATATAGGCCAATCGGGCCAAATGGTGATGATAACACCATTTGGCAAGATCGACTAACATTTGGTTGTCAAGATTATATGTTCACGGGATTGAACAGAAATTGGAATATTGTGTCGCTTTGAAGTAGCGGCTAATAAAAGGAAGGTATAAAAAAACGGGTCTATATGTTGACGAGCCAGGTACGCATAAATAAGATATTAGATAAATGTGCGATTTTTGGGTCAAATATTTAGTGGAAGCCGTCATCGTAAATGAGGGGCTAAAGTTGACCAAAACGCCCTTGATGGGTAAATCGGGTAAACGATTTTAGAGGTTGTTTAAGAACATGTAACATGATCATGTAAGTGATAAATAAGCATAAAAGTTATAGACATAAGCTTTTTTTGGGTCAAATGTATCAAAACGGTCTCCGTCGTAAATTGACAATCCGAAATGGTATAAATTGGAATAAGAAAAACTATATTATTAAATCACCACAATTATAGTTGTGGCGGCGGATAATTGTTGTTTTAATGCGGAGTTGAATGTAAGAAAAGAAAAGGAAAGATCTAAACATAAAGGTTTAAAATCCTCTAAACGGGTCAAAATAAATTAGGTGATAAAATGTTGGTTTTAGCGTAAAAGATTACAAAGTAAACCGGTGAATGTAGATGCGTGCGCGAACCATGTAATGGGAGCAAAAACGCTAATGTTGGCAAGCCTGGGGATGGGTAAAAAGGGATTAGGAACAATCATTGTTGATAAACATGTGATATGTAGATAAATGAAACGGGTCGAATAATGGCATGAAGGATTTATAAACCGTATGCTTATAATTCAGCTTTTGATGTGAATCAATATAATAAACGGATCCGTAATTAAATTACGTATGCATAGAAACTAGAATTACACAAAACGGATATCTAGGTCAAAAGTTACGCTAAATTGAAGTTGGAAATTAGTTAAAACATAGCTGGACATAGAATGCAGCAACAAAAAGGAACTTTCCGTCGAAAGTGGGTGTTAGCGTTGCACGACAGATGAAAGGTTTTACCGTCGCGGCACGCGACACCTTTCGTGGCACGCGACACAGGAAGATCAAACCTGTCACGGCACGCGACGGGTGTAGAACCTGCAAATCCTTGTTATTTTGTTTGTTTGGCTCTTGAGACTTGTAGTAAATTGTTAATAAACTATCAAAACTAACTTCTATGTAGGTTTTGATTATAGGTGATTATTATATGCTTCCGGATGAAGATAAAGCTACGAACAATAACCGAACACACGAGATCAAAGCTTTCGAATGTTGTTTCATCATCATTTTAAACGACGATTCCGTTCATGTTAAATTGTATTATTTTCAAATTGTAAAAGTTTTAATTTACCCATATTATTCAACAATATTTACATATAATTACATGTTTATTTCGTAACTTATACGGAAACCGTTAAATAACAGTAAGGGTGTTACAAGTTGGTAATCAGAGCTCATGGTTAAAGAGTAAAGTGTGTTCGGTTTGAGGCTTGATCGCAAATCCGGTAAGTACAGGTATATTAATGGTTAGTGTGATTAAAGTGTTGAGAACAACACATAGGGTTATCGTGTAATACACGTTACACCAATCAAATCGATAAAGGATAGATATAGTCAACGAAGTTATGTGTGTTGACACGTATGGTGGAAAAGCCCTGTATTATAATACGGGCAATTATTGATGTCGACATTACTAGCTTTTGTGAATATTTTAATTGAAGGACACTCGCATCTGAAGATGATGAGAGATGAACGAATTTCGGATTTGACGATGGAACGGTCCGAGGTGTGACGAGCAGAGCATACTCATCAAGGACCTAAATCGCGTAGTGATCGCGAACAAGGATAAAGGCATAGAAAGCCCGTTAGGGCAAGCATTACCAGGTGCACGCTTTTAAATTTAATCGCACAAGTAGTAATATGCAACAAACACGTAGGGAATGACGGTTGCATATATCTAATAAAACCTGAAAAACCTGAATAGGATATCTATTTAGGATGATGTTTCCAAGAGAAGTTTAATAGAAACATGTGTTATTCATGATGATGAATAACAAAGAAATAATAGGAATAGTTCATATGGAAACTTGGATGGGGGTAATTATCCAAGTGGAAAACTCTCAATATAATGCTATTGATAAAAGTAGCGATCACATTAACGAATGTGATTATATAATAGTTCGATAGAAAGGACAAACATTTTATATGTTCGAATGTAAAACTAGAAAAACTAATGATTGTTGTTTATCAATTACATAAAGTTTTACTAAATGAAATCAGGGATATGAAATAAATAGAGACGATACTTACATAGGGCGTGATGTGAAAACTATAAAAAGGTCATGTGTATCATGTGTTAATCGCTTACTCTGGCCAAGTAAGTAGTGGCATATGATACCATGAACTTCTTGTAGTGGACGCATTTACGTCCAATGTAGTAAGGATGGGGTGAATGGGACGAACTAAAAAGGTACCCAAATGAATCAAATAGGCAAGATGTTTGATAATAAACGTAAACGCAAGTCGGATGACGGAAGCATATTACGTTAGAGTAACGAGCCCGAGAGAAGGGACAAGGATCAAAGTAAATGAAAATACTGACCGACTAATAGGAATGCTAAGGCATAGAGATTAAAGTTTGACTGTCACAAGTGATGAAATTCACACGGACAAGTCAAATGAATTAAATAAAGAATAAATGACTTGACTGAATAAAAGCGATGGATTTCTCTAAGACAACCAAATAAATTAAAATGACGTCTAAAAACCATATAAGAATGGTTACTTGATGATGACTTTGGTAAAGATACCGGATGGATGGGTAGGATTTTGAGTGAATGCGTAAACCAAGAGACGGGAACGCGGATTGAAAGTCAAAAGACTCGGAATGAGAGTTATGACCAAAAGATGACAAGATTTTTGCAAACATAAATTTTGATAATTACGTTCAACTATTTCAAAGTTGGACGGGTCGAATAAAAAACGAAGTTTGACACTCATAAGTGATTAAATTTCACCCAAACTGAGTCAAACAAGTTAATTAAGGGATAACGCTTGGTATAGTAAGGAAAACGCAAACTGGTGAAACCGGAAAGCTAAAAACATTAAGATAAAAGAACCCGGACAGTGGGTTGTAAAGAAACATAGGTATGAATATATATGTATATATGTGTGCATGTATGTTAAAGTTGTTGTTTAATCATAAAAGTAAAGGATCTAAGTATGAATGAACATGAATGATTGAAGGATTAAAGTGTTATGTATGATATTTGAAAGAATAATATGTTAGTGAGGTTTTGATGCATTGAGATCATATTAGATGATAAAGTTGTGATATGAGCATACTGGATGCATATACTTAGACATGCATGATGATATATGATCTTAAAAAGGTGGTTTGAGTATGATTGAGTAAAAATCAGTTATGAGCAGATTATAAACACTAAAATGAAGTTAATTTAAAGTTTTTAGTGACTTATAACTTTGTCATAATGTTTGCTAGCTTTACATGTTGTACATGGTGCGTTAAAAGTTCTAAAATATGTGAAATCGCATGATTTATGTGACTTATACAAAAACTACACTAATCTGATTATAATCACTATTTTAATCAGTAAATAACATGTATTGTGTTAAAATATCAAGTCGTTTCGAGTTGGGATGATTATAGAAAAGTTTAACACAAAACTATGCGTTAAAACGGTCAAAAATCGGCTTTTCGAGTGATTTTTGTAAAACTGATTTAGATCAGTAAATAAACTGATGTTTTTAGTTTAAAAATAATTATTTTAACTAATTCTAAGTTTACTTGGTGTTTGGTTAGTCATAGGTGAGTTCCGACGCCCGAAAACGTTACCGAATCGCTAAAATACGCATTTTTCAATGTACACTAGTGTGGGTAATATTTTGGGTGAACTTTATGTGGCGAAATGTGTTATGTGATTTAAACATATGAATATGAAAATATGTTAAGTTTTTAACATGATGTTAGAAATCTAGCTTACGCATGTATGCTTGTACGTTTTGTGTGGTAGAAACGGTGAAAATAGCGTTAAATGTGTAACTTGTTTGTCAAGCATGAAATTTGATACTCATGAGATGTTTTATGTATATTTTCTTTAAAAATGACAAAATAGATAAGTTAACAAGATTTCGCGTGTCTCGGTGTTAAATTATATGAATGTTTATGTATATATATATATATTGTGACGCGCAAATCGTAGATATATTGCGTATAAACGGGAAAGTTAACGGATTTACACTATAATGGTCACCAATAAAATTGTTCAAGTCGCAAAATCATAAAAATATATATATGGACTCATGTATATATTAACGTGCCAACATAATAAAAAATAACAACTTTTCGAGATAATTTCAAAGTTATGTGATAATTCTAAGAAACGGAGAAACCTAGGATTTTTGTGTTATGTATATTGATTTAGAATCGTTCCTATATTAGGACATGTATAAAATCAATCTCTGGGATTGCGCTATTTAAAATACGCACCCAAAGGTGAGTGTCACTAAACCCCTCTTTTTACTGTTTTGTATATGTTTTGGGGGTAGAACACGCCAATAAAAGGTTTAATAATGTTTTTGGATTAAAACGTACCTTTTAATATAAAATTATATATTTTCGTTGAAAATATATGGAGTTGATAAATTATACGTTTCGAGATAAAATGTTTTTGATGAATATATGTTTCGGGGAAAACAACTGTATAGCTGGTACGAATATTGCTTGATCTCAAGAGAATAAGTAACAGCATAGGCTTACATTTCGGTGGGGATTTCAGGGGATTCGTACGATTACGTGTATTATATTGTCATATTAGTAGGATATATATATTGTACGTGAAGCAGACATCATATTGTTCTCAAACAGAGAACCCTGCGCCCATGATGTCGTTTAATCATTTAAGTATTGCACGCGATGAATTGTTGGTAGATCTATCGGGTTGACAACCCCATCGTGACTGGTCGCCCCGTGTCAAGTCAAACGACGAATTTAAATTTTGTTTATTGTCTAGCTTTGATTATCTCTGCATGGTTAATATATAGTTCGTATCGTCTAGCTAACATACGAGTCTGAAAATTGACGCAATAATTTAATATACAAAACCTGGGTAATAGTACTGTTGTCGGATCAATGAACCGACGGAGGGCTCATGGATTTTATTTAAGGAAGTAAAATGGACTTTCAAAAATTTTATGGATGTTTTCAAATAAACACCGAATCAGAAAGTTTTCCTTTGGAATAATATTGTTTCTATGTGAATACGTGAACTCACCTTCCTTTGTGTTGACACTTGATTTTTAACGTGTTCTACAGGTATTTGAGTTCGACTTCGGGAAATCATGGCGTACCTTGTGTTTGATGATGCATGTTGTTTTGTTTAAATATGTTGGACACCTTTTAAACTATTTGGGACGTTTGTAATAAGATCCGCAAGGATCAAAACAACTTAACTTATGTGGTTGTGTCGTGACCTTTAAAATGTAATGTTTAATACTTATGTTTTAAAATATGTCAAAATGTCCAACAAATGAGTGCATCGTCCGACAAGGTATAAATGGGCACCAACTTCCGTCACCACTACGTTTAATATTCCGCTGCGACGTTTTTTGGGTGTGACAATAAACTTGATCAAAATCAAAGGAAATCGAGCAAAGAAATTGGGGCTTTAACTAAATTCGTGATCACCTAAGCTAGGAGATCACAAGGTATGTCAAAATTTATAATTTGGTGATGTTTTGAATTTATGATGAACACCAAAAATCGAAAATTATGTGATGAATGTTGTATATATGAGTGATATTGGGTTGAATCTATGTCTAGAAACAAACCCTACATGCAAACTTGTACAATTGTGCCATAAACTAGTGATTAGTCAATAAATCAAGTATGAGCTAAGTGGGTTTTGACTAAATAGTAAAGATGATGATGATACGTATGTGCTTAGAATCATCATATTTGATAGTTGGAGCAAAATACTTGAATAATTTATAAGTTCGAGTGAATGCTCATATATGACTTGAAATAGGTTTTGTATATTATGATGAAATTAGTGATTTTGTTCATGTAAATAGGTGTTTAGAATCATGATATCTACTAATTAATATGTAGAACTTGATTATATTAGATGTTCGGATGAATGTCTAATGCTATGATGAAACGGGTTTCACATGTAGATGGAAACCTTTAGTTCTTGCTTAACAAATGAATAATTAGCTTTGATAATCGAGAGCTAAGTTAAATTGGTGTAAATACTAGCACGAACTTAGAATTGAAAAGTAGTTAAAACGGTGGCGTGAGAATAATGCCTATCGGATACTTGACAAAGTGCTTAAATGAACTGTCGAGTTTCATCATATAATCACTTATGCTAATAGGCAGTTTGACCTTTAACAGTCAAACTGACCAAAATGAAATCAAATGGTAAATTTTGATGTAAAATCCGTAAGATGGAATAGTCATAGTTAATGGTGACTAATCTAACCGTCTTACGAATTATGATGATAGTTTGACACTTGACAAGCTAGGTGGAGGCTTGGAAAGGAAGCGAGTCAAACGAATCAAGTGTGAAGGAAAAGCGTGTTTCGGGTGCAAACTAAATAAAAGCTTACACCCTTTTTATAAGACATGTATTTTTTCATAGATTATAAATACGACAAAAGCTATATCCGAAATATGTTTCCGATACGAAATAATACTGATTAGAACATATAAAATGATGAAAAACCTTTGTTAATTGAAAAAGGGATCTAATGGTAAAATCCGAAATGGGTCAGATGGGAGAATTGGTAGTTAAAAAACCATATTTTGTTATGTATGTAAGTGTTTGGTCATATAGGCCAAACGAGCCAAATGGTGATGATAACACCATTTGGCAAGATCGACTAACATTTGGTTGTCAAGATTAAATGTTCACATGATTGAACAGAAATTGGAATATTGTGTCGCTTTGAAGTAGCGGCTAATAAAAGCAAGGTATAAAAAAACGGGTCTATATGTTGACCAAGCCAGGTACGCATAAATAAGATATTAGATAAATGTGCGATTTTGGGTCAAACGTTTAGTGGAAGCCGTCATCGTAAATGAGGGGCTAAAGTTGACCAAAACGCCCTTGATGGGTAAATCGGGTAAACGATCCTTAGAGGTTGTTTAAGAACATGTAACATGATCATGTAGTAAATGTAGATGCGTGTGCAAACCATGTAATGGGAGCAAAAAAACTAATGTTGGCAAGCCTGGGGATGGGTAAAAAGGGATTAGGAACAATCATTGTTGATAAACATGTGATATGTAGATAAATGAAACGGGTCGAATAATGGCATGAAGGATTTATAAACCGTATGCTTATAATTCAGCTTTTGATGTGAATCAAGATAATAAACGGATCCGTAATTAAATTACGGACGCATAGAAACTAGAATTACACAAAACGGATGTCTAGATCAAAAGTTACGCTAAATTGAAGTTGGAAATTAGTTAAAACATAGCTGGACATAGAATGCAGCAACAAAAAGGAACTTTCTGTCGAAAGTGGGTGCTAGCGTCGCGTGACAGGTGAATGGTTTTACCATCGCGGCACGCGACACCTGTCGCGGCACAAGACACCTGTCGCGGCGCGCGACAAAGGAAGATCAAACCCGTCGCGGCACGCGACGAGTGTAGAACCTGCAAATCCTTGTTATTTTGTTTGTTTGACTCTTGAGACTTGTAGTAAATTGTTAATAAACTATCAAAACTAACTTCTATGTTGGTTTTGATTCTAGGTGATTATTATATGCCTCCAGATGAAGATCAAGCGACGAACAAGAACCGAACACACGAGATCAAAGCTTCCGCATGTTGTTTCGTCGTCATTTTAAACGACAATTCCGTTCACGTTAAATTGTATTATTTTCAAATTGTAAAAGTTTTAATTTACCCATATTATTCAACAATATTTACATATAATTACATGTTTATTTCATTACTTATACGGAAACCGTTAAATAACAGTAAGGGTGTTACACACCCCAACAAAATGGAGTGGTCGAAAGAAAACATAGATATTGGATACCGCTAGAGCATTGCGTTTTCAAGCTAACATACCGATAAAGTTTTGGGGGGAATGCGTGTTAACGGCTGCGTATATTATAAATCACTTACCTTCCACAACTTTAGGGGGGATCACACCATATGAAGTTTTGCTGTAAAAGGTACCTACTTATGATCACATGAAAGTATTTGGGTGCCTTGTTTATGCTCGAGACACGAAGAAAGGGGGAGACAAACTCAAAGAGCGTGGTAGATCATGTGTTTTTATTGGGTATCCTCAAGGACAAAAGGGATACAAAATATATGATTTAGAGCAAAAGAAAATATACACGTCTCGAGACGTAAATTTTTTGGAAAACATTTTTCCCTTTTCTGCTAATATCAAGACAAATCAAAATGACCCGGAATGTGCACGGGAACATGTGAATGAATCGGGAGCTCCATTGCCTCAAACCAATAATGGTGTCCAAAACCATGGTGAAGAAGTAGACAATAGTGAAGAAAATGACTCTCCCACTGAGAGTCATGAAACAAACAGCAGCCAAGAGACATAAATAGATGAAAACACTCCTTCTTCTGAGAATCCTGAACCTGAAACGAACCAGCATCGAGACGAACATAGAGCACTTCCAAACCAAGTGCCTCCACCGATACTCGACGTAGCACCAGAGAAAAACAAAGGCCTAAACACCTTGATGAGTACCAAGTTGATATCCCTGGTTAATAGACCATTTGCGGCCCATTCCAAGATCAGAAACCTCGACGGTACATCCTCTTGCTAACTATATATCCTATGATAAGTTTTCTACTAACCACAAAGCTTATCTTGCGGCAATCACTTCCCATGATGAGCCGAAACACTTCTCGCGGGTGGTAAAAGATCCCAGGTGGCGAGAAGCAATGCAACGGGAAATTCATGCCTTAGAATCCAACAAGACCTGGACCTTGGAACAACTACCACCAGGGAAGAAGGCCGTGGACTCAAAATGGATCTATAAAATGAAGTACAAACCAAATGGAGATGTCGAGCATTTTAAGGCTCGATTAGTAGCAAGAGGATTCACACAAATAGAAGGCATCGATTTTCATGAAACGTTTGCGCCGGTTGCCATGCTTGTCACCGTCTGAACACTATTAGCCATTGCAACCAAACGAAGTTGGTTGATTCATCAACTTGGTGTGAACAACGCGTTCCTTCATGGGGGTCTAGATGAAGAAGTCTACATGAGAATCCCACAAGGTTTTGCTAAGAATGGTGACATTCGAGTTTGCAAACTACATAAATCAATTTATGGGTTACGACAAGCATCTTGAAATTGGTACCACAAGTTTACTAATGTGCTTAAATCTATAGGATTCAAGCGATCAAAGGCTGATCATTCATTGTTCATATATCATCAAGGAGAGACTTTTGTCTCAGCCCTCATCTATGTAGATGACGTCATTTTAGCCGGAAATGACCAAGTTAAAATGCAAAGTGTGAAAAGTTTTCTTGATTCCAAGTTTAGCATAAAATATTTGGGCCCTCTCAAGTACTTCCTTGGAATCGAAGTGGCACGAACCAAGGATGGCCTAGTTCTTAGTCAAAGAAAATACACCCTTGACATTTTAGAAGAAAGCGGACTACTAGGAAGCCGTCCGAGTTCTTTTCCAATGGAGCCAAATGTGCACTTTGACAACAAAGATGATGATTCGCTTGTTGAAACTACCCGGTATCGACGCTTAGTTGGAAAATTATTGTATTTAACGGTTACACGACCCAATATACAATATGCAACAAACGTCCTTAGCCAATTCGTTGCACAACCACGTCAGTCCCACATGGACAGTGTAATCCGAGTATTACGATACCTGAAATCTACACCCAGCCAAGGTATTTTACTTTCAAACAATACCTCTTTCAAATTAGAGGCCTACTCCGACGCCGATTGGCTAGGATGCCCGATGACACGCTGATCGCGAACCGGATACTTTATATCTCTAGGTGGCGCTCCTATCTCTTGGAGAACAAAGAAGCAGAATACCGCGAAATGCCTTTGTGAGTGAAGTTTTATGGCTATGATGGCTTCTTAAAGAATTTGGTATCACTCAAACAGGTCCAACTGAATTGTTTTGTGACAACCAAGCAGCACGTCACATTGCGAATAACCCTGTTTTTCATGAAAGAACTAAACACGTGGAGATGGATTGTTATTTTGACCGACAAAGGATTACTTCAAATGAGATCATACCTTGTCCTATTGCCTTATCAATGCAACTTGCAGACTTGTTTACCAAGGCTCTCAACGGTGATCGACTGCGCTTTCTACTTGGCAAGATGGGTGTTCGAGACCTATACACGCCATCTTGAGGGGGAGTATTGAAAATAAAGTATTATTGACTTATCATTTGCGACAAATTGAATTACCATTTGTGACACCTTGTATTTTTCCCAACAGTATTGCTTTTCCTTTTTTGCACAGCTAGATTGGTGGAGTAATCCATGGACCACCTCTTATATATTTTGTATTCTTGTAGCCTCTTAACTCAATTCAATATAGAGAATATTTTCTTTTCACAACAACTTTATACCAGTTTCATGAGAACAAATATTTGGTTTTCTCAAGCACCATTGACACATATTGCAAATCCCAACACGCAAATGGTCACCTAAAAAAATAAGTCAGGCATGCATGTATCATATTAAATAACATGATTTTTCGAATAGAAAGGTATAACAATTTAATTGGCACAATAATAAAGACGACATCGATAAGGATTTTGAAGTAATTGATGATACACAAAGAAAGTCTAATACGTGGGCATTACAGACAGTGGCGAAGCTTGGATTTTTCGGCCGGGGGGGGTGAAACATATATACCCAAAAATTTCTATAGAATACCCAAAAATTTCTATAGAACCGGGGGGGTGAAAACCTATATACCCACAAATTTCTATACGAAAACTACATATATAACACTACTGAGCGAAAAATCCCGGGGGGCGGGCGTCCCCCCCCCCCCCCCGCCCCTTGTAAGCTTCGCCACTGATTACAGACTCAAGATACGTACAACTTTCGTGTGCATTTTGTAGAACATATAAGGCAGTTCGCTCATGTCAATGAAGACTAGATATTAGGGCTGCAAACGAACCAAACGTTCGGCGAACAGTTCGTGAACCGTTCGGCGGGAAGTTTGTTTGTGTTCGTTCGTTTATTAAACAAACGAACACGAACAAGAAATTCCGTTCGTTTAGTTAAATGAACAAACATGAACAGAGGTCGTGTTCGTTCGTTTATGTTCGTGAACGTTCGGTAACGTGTTCGTTTGTGTTCGATAGTTCAGTAGTATTTTTAATTTTTGTATTTATTTAAATACTTTAAAATTCCGACAAATTAAATATCTAATAAGTGTCAGTGTATTATATATTCTGTTTATGAACGATTGTTTGTGTTTGTATGTTTCTATTTGTGTTCATGAACATTATTTTGTGCTCATTTGTGTTCGTCAACGTTCGTTTTTGTCCGTTGTCTAAAATTAACAAACAAACACAAACGAACACGAACAAATTCATTTCCTTAACAAACGAACACGAACATAAAATCTCGTTTGATAAGTGTTCGTGAACAGTTCGCGAACACATATATTTCTTAACAAACGAACACGAACAAGGTCTTGTTCGTGTTCGTTTGGTTCGTTTGCAGCCCTACTAGATATCACTATGGAGAAGGTTCATTTGAGAAGAAATTTAATGTGAGAAGAAAATGAAGAAATAGCATATTAGTAAAATACTATTTCATTTATAACTCATATCAATAATTTTTCTCTCTTTAATTAATTAGTCAACTAATCATTAATTATCCTATATTTTTTTAACAGAAAAAAAATTAATTATCCTACATATAATCTACAAAACCTACACATATAAAAATTTTTCCTACATATACCCTACACATTATAGAATTTTATCCTATACAGTCGAAATTTATCATACACACCTCGAAATATATCCTACACAACTCGAAATATATTCTACACAACTAGTAATTTATTCTATACTTTAAATTAAGTTGTTTTTTAATTTGAAAAAAGTATATATTTTAAAAAAGATTTACAAATTTAATTTAGTTAGTTATTAAAGAAGAAGAATACAAATTAATGATTTATATAAGTTTACCAATATACCCTTATATTAAAATTAAATGCAAATATTAAATGAAGTAAAATAAAGCATTCTTATTGGTTGAAACCTTTTCTTTTTTCTTCTTACAAATTTTTTTTTCTCATTTGAACCCTCCACTATCACTATATAGTTTTTATTAATATTATATATTTTTTGTAAATGAAAAGTATCTAGATATCTCATAGGTTTTAATTTTATTTTTCTTTAAATTAAATAAAATATAATGAATTAAAAATAAATATAAAAAAAGGGTGAGAGATGAAATTAAAAGATGACAGAGGAGATGGTGATGTAAAGTTAAAGTGAAGGATGGAGACATAGACGATGCGTGTGACCTTCTATCACGTCACCGAATTTGGTGGTTGTACTTGGCTTTGTATATATATTAACATGTGTGGTTAGGGATATTTTACATGGCTTAGTATATATGAATACGTATGTGGTAAGGGATATTTTTCTTAAAAAATGAGTAAGTGTGTTTAGGTATATTATAAGGAATGGTTGTTAGTATTTTTGAGTGGTTGTAGGGGGGGAGAGAGAAAAGTTATTATTCATCTGTAAATATATGAGAAAAAAATTTGGAGGGAAAACCTTATAAATTTTTTGATATTTTATAAATGGTTGTGTGTGAAGAATAGAGAAAAGGTAACGATAAATGTATAAAATATATTATTTAATTAAAAATGAGAGAAAAAAAGTAGTTTTTTAGTAAAAATATAGAGTAAAGTGCCATTTTAGTCCCTGAGTTTTGTCCAAATTTGCCATTTTGATCCAAATAGTTTTATTTTCTCCCCTGAGTCCCTGACTTTTACCATCTGTTGCCATTTTGATCACTTTGCCTAACTCCATCCAAAAACCCAGTTTGTAACAGGGGTATTTTGGGGATTTCCTTAAAAAATGCTTTCAGTTGCCATTTTGATCCAATTCCAAAATATCAAAAAAATTCCAAAAAATCAAAAAAATTCCAAAAAATTCAAAAAATTCAAAAAAATCTAAAAAATTCAAAAAAATCATAAAAAATCATAAAAAATCATAAAAATTCTAAAAAATTCTAAAAAATCATAAAAATTCTAAAAAATCATAAAAATTCTAAAAAATCATAAAAATTCTAAAAAATTCAAAAAAATATAAAAATCATAAAAATTCTAAAAAAATCATAAAAATTCTAAAAAATCCAAATAATTCTAAAAATCCAAAAAATCCGTTTTGGCGCGAACCGTTTCGAACACGAACCGTTTCGAGCTGAACCGTTTCGACGCGAACCGTTTCGACCTGAACCGTTTCGAACCGAACCGTTTCGAGCTGAACTGTTTCGAACCGAACCGTTTCGAGCTGAACCGTTTTGACGCGAACCGTTTCGACCCGTACCGTTTTGACGCAAACCGTTTCGAACCGAACCGTTTTGACGCGAACCGTTTCGACCCGTACCGTTTCGAAGCCGAAAACACTTCGGTTCGATACGGTTCGCGTCGAAACGGTTCGGTTCGAAACGGTACGGTTCGAAACGGTTCGGTTCGAAACGGTTCGGCTCGAAACGGTTCATGGTTCGACGCGAACCGTTTATAACGATAATGTTTGTCATAAAGTCAACTAAACATGGTTAACCTAAAGCGATTTAGTTAAAGAACAACATAAGTATGATTGCTTACCTATGAATTTCGGTTGTGAAGAGGCCGTCTACATGAAGGAGATCATATGTCCGAGGATACGTTGAGAACGCTTCACACCTAACATAAGAGAAAACATGTGAACCCTACTTTAGATTTTAGCTTATCACTAATATATACGACTTCGATACAGGTAGACAAGACGAAGATCGATTTGAGATAATCAAAAGGGTATTACCCGACAGACACCCGTTTAAGAAAATAAAAAGGTAACAACATCAAAACTTACCAATCATGGAAAGTGCCAATGAGACCCCTATCGAAGACCACCGGAAGCGTCAAAACGGTTCAGCTCGAAACGGTTCGGGTCGAAACGGTACGGGTCGAAACGGTTCGGGTCGAAACGGTTCATCTCGAAACGGTTCGGTTCGAAACGGTTCGGCTCGAAACGGTACGGGTCGAAACGGTTCGCGTCGAAACGGTTCAGCTCGAAACGGTTCGCGCCGAAACGGATTTTTTGGATTTTTTAGAATTATTTGGATTTTTTAGAATTTTTATGATTTTTTAGAATTTTTTTTATTTTTATATTTTTTTGGATTTTTTAGAATTTTTTAGAATTTTTATGATTTTTTAGACTTTTTTAGATTTTTTTGAATTTTTTAGATTTTTTTGAATTTTTTAGATTTTTTAGAATTTTTTAGATTTTTTGGAATTTTTTGAAATTTTTTTGATTTTTTTGAATTTTTTTGATTTTTTGGAATTGGATCAAAATGGCAACTGAAAAGGTTTAAATTGAAAAGAGTAACTGGGTTTTTGGATGGAGTTAGGCAAAGTGATCAAAATGGCAACAGATGGTAAAAGTCAGGGACCCAGGGGAGAAAATAAAACTATTTGGATCAAAATGGCAAATTTGGACAAAACTCAAGGACCAAAATGGCAATTTACTCAAAAATATATGGATATGGATAGAGAATTTATTAGACAAAATTGCAGAAAACAACCTTTATGTATACCCCAAACTGCACTTTATACCTTTCACTATGAAATCCGCCAAAACCAACATTTACGTTCATGTTTTGTTACACATCACAACCTTTACACCAAACCTAGTCAAAAAAGTCAGTTAAGTTACCCCATGTGCGATGCATGTGAGGGCATATATGTCTTTTCCTTTGACCCCTTTTATTTCTAAATTAAATTAACATTTCTGGGGTTATACAATAATTAATAAAAAAGCATAACTAAAAACGGTATCTTTATGAAGTTGATTTGAATCCATGAAGAGAATCAATTGATTTTAAGTTTGTGAATTTTGTGACCGACCTGTTCACCCTTTCCACACCATTTCCACTCTCTCTCCTCTCTCTCTAGAATTCACCCATCATACTCCTCTTCTCCTGTCTTCAATCCTCCCTACAGCCATTCTTCATCTTCAATCACTACACCATAAACCTTCATATTCCCAAAATCACCCTCAATTCTAACCTGGGTTCGAATCTTTATACATGATCTCAACCCCACCGTTAGGGTTTTCTAACTCATTTTCTTGAACAATGAAACGAAGTAAACTAGACTTATTCATCTCATTAAAGCACAAAAGATCCATTCAGTTTCTGATCTTTGTTGGGTTTTTGTATCTCATCATGGTGGCTTTAGAAGCTCCATTTGCATCCAAGATTGCTACCCAAGAAGATGATGAATCCAGTAGCTTCTTTACAGACAAATTCTCCACAAATTATGCTTTAGAAAGTGAACAAGAAATGCAAGAAAAAGAAGCCCCAGTTCGCCCTCTAAACGTCCCGCAAATCGTTGCTAAAACCCCCTTGAATTCGATCCGTTTTCGCCGAAAGTTTGAAGCTTTATGATGAATTTCGAAATTCTGTTTAAAGGGTTTTGGCCGTCTTGAAAAGTTACACAATTTGCACCCAAGACCTGCTTGATTTCATTAAGATTTAAAGGAGACATGGTGTCTTGAAATTCTAGGGGTTATAAGACTTTTTATGAAGAAGTTGATGTTGATCAAGATCTGGGTTTCAGATGATGATGTTCTTAATGATGATGTTTTTGAAGGAAATAAATAAAAAGGTTTAAATATAATATTCATTGTAAAAGGGGTCAAAGGAAAAGACATATATGCCCTCACATGCATCGCACATGGGGCAACTTAACTGACTTTTTTGACTAGGTTTGGTGTAAAGGTTGTGATGTGTAACAAAACATGAACGTAAAGGTTGGTTTTGGCGGATTTCATAGTGAAAGGTATAAAGTGCAGTTTGGGGTATACATAAAGGTTGTTTTCTGCAATTTTGTCAATTTATTATGCATGCTCTTAGGGTTGTTTGACAACTTCTAAAGGATTATATGCTAAACTATTAAGAGGTCTGAATTATTAAGTGTTAAACGAGTAAAATGTCTGAATCTTTAAGTGCCAGAATAATCCTTAGTCGTTCAGAGGCAAATGTTTGACCAATTCAGATTAGAGGTCTTAACCATTAAGACTCAGTATAATACTTAACTATTCAGAGGCAAATGTCTGAACGATTCAGACATCTTACAAAACAAACAGTTTGAACCATTAAATGTTAAACAGATAAAAGGTCTAAACTATAAGAACCTATCAAAAGTTAAACAAATAGCCGCTTAACTACTTACCAATAGACGTTTCATTGGCGTCATTATATCTATATATATCTAATAAATAAATGCACATGTGGGCACCTAAATATGTGTGGTAAATGCATATTGGCCTTATTATATGTATAGGTACATCTTAATAAATGCACATGTGGGCACCAAAATATGTGTGGTAAACGCATGGATACAATCCTCCACTTGTGGTGGAGTGGTGGAAAGGATTTTGGTTATCTTAGGAGACCAAGGTTCGATCCCCACACACTGCATTTGGGGGATGGGCAATGAACGGGGGGAGAACCAGGTTTCCAGGTTCGAATCCCGGGAGCCAACCCGAGTTTTCTACTACAGTGCATTTACTCCAGCGGGTCGCTTGTCACAACAGGCGGTCGGCTCGTGTGGAGGGTGCAACTCCTGTCAAGTGGCAGGGGGCTGGAAATTTTCTCGGGGAGAGCCAAGCTCCCATTGCTACCGAAGCGTGGGCCCGGTTAAGACAACATAGTCTTCGGGACAGTAGTGGGGCGGGCCTGCGACTAGCGGGTGTGATATTACCGTCTGTTGTGAAAGTCACCTTTCAAAAAAAAAAAAAAACGCATGGATACAAATGGCCAAAACGAGCATAGAACAAAAATATCTTCAAATTTGTGGTGAGTACTTGATGACGTGTTAACCCTACCAATGTATATATGCTTGTGATTTTTTACAGAAATATACGAATTCTGAAATTAAATGAACCCCCTGAATATATTGTCACACCTGCTCATAGGCGAAAGCACAAGATATGATCATAATTAATTCTCATTGCATACGAATTAGCAAACATACTATAAAAATAAAATAAACTCCATATGTCATTACCATAAGTTTCAAACATAGACATAAGTTAACAATATTGTTTACAACCCTTTCAAAAGACATTAAGTTTTAGAAAATCAAACGACATAGTTCGAGTTTAAAAGATCAAGGTTTTGTTCCTGATATCACCGCAAGGAGGCGGGATATAAAGAGCAAATCCTTCAAAAGGTGGCATGCAGTTTTATCACTTGACATCTTGAAGCAAAGTCCCTACAAAGGTCTACTAATTTCCTGAAATACATGTAAGTCGAAAAAAAATGTCAATAAAGTTGGCAAATTCATGTAGATATTTTGTATTAAATGAATATTTGTAAAATGTGAGATGTATTTGTATAAAAATCGGTATGTAAACGTCTTTGAAATCATGATCATTAATGTTTAGCTAGAACATTAACATGAGTGACGACATAGGAAGCAACCCAAACTTTGACGATTTTTGTGCCGATTGCCCTCGACTGGGACACAAAAGCACTCTTACGTGTGGGTCCTATGGACCAAGAGTAGGGCTCATCAAAACCTAATAGATCTACCCCTTTCCGTTCCTCGGTCGAAACTTAATTAATGGTGCTTAAGTACAAACCTATTCGCACGTGATCTAGTTGTTTCATTTCCTAGTCTAACATACCTTTTGTACATGTATTTCCCCCCAAAAGTTTTGAGAAAACTAGAAAGCGTTTAAAAGAGGCCCGCTTGTGGTGTGCGTATATAATGTATATATGTGTGGCCCTCGGGGGGCAAAAGTGAAATTGCACTAATTTTAACGTTATTCGTGAAAATAACGTTAAAAGCGACGGACGGTTGATCATGCATCATGTGGTGGCGCTGTTAGCTAAAATAGATGGGGATACATACACTAATTGGCCTTTGTCCCGATTGCTGAGTGTCACGTGCCTTATGTCCAAGGCTTGATGCAAAGCTACTGTCGAGTCGGGGGTCTCACTGGAAGCAGCCTCTCTATTCCTTCGAGGTAGAGGTAAGGTTGTCTACATCTTACCCTCCTTAGACCCTACCTTAGTTTTGCTATTGGTGGGATTTACTGAGTATGATGATGATGAGAAAGCGTTTAAAAGAGGAGACATGAACTTACATATTTACGTTCCGAAGCGTAATAAATTCACCGATACTTCTCTTGTTTCGCGACGTAACCTACAAGTGTCCTAAATATGTTAACCACCTAAGCTTACAATTACTATGTACAAGTTATCCATCTTGATTATGTATTGGCTTTGTCTTAGGTGTATATGTTCTTGAGTTGTTATTATATATTTTACAATATATATATACATGTATATATATATATACATGTATATATATATATATACATGTGTATATATATATATATATATATATAGTTTTGAATACTTGTGAGTTGTGTTAACGGGACTAGGCCTTCTTGCGACTTCATGCCTCGCACGAGTAAGATGTGCATGTCCAAGACATGTGTGGGTCGTGCCCTTTGAAGTCGGGTCTCACCCGTTCGTCGCGTTATCGTTATTAATTTTTAAAATGTAGTTTTTATTTGTATGTATATATATTTTTACTTCCAAATATATGTATATATATATATATATAATTTAAATGCGACAAGTATTAAAATTTATATATTTTTAACTTATCCTTGTAGATGTATATTTTTATTATATTTTGTATTCTTGTCTTTCTATTCGTTTGACCAAGTCAAACTACATTTATACTTCTTATTAAATAATATTTTCAATATTATTTTAGCATAAATATACTTGTAATTTTACCAAATGTATACTTAGGCAAGTATACATGTATTTAGGTATAAATACCTATGTATTTTGTATTTAATGTCAAAAATCATTTCTTATGATTTTGATACTTTCCGGAATTATATTTCTTAATAATCATATATTTTTAAGGCTTGTTTAATATATGTATTTTCATCATACTTCTTAAATATATATATTTTGCCCTTCATTTATATATAATTGTCCGTGTATTTGTCCATTTGTCCATAGTCCAAATGTACAAGATATTTGATAAGGAATATATATAAATATCTATTTTGTATTCTTGTCCATACACCCATTTTTTTGTAATTATATGTATCTTTATACTTAGTTGTATTTCATGGTATTTTGGGTGTATTTTATATTTGTATTTTTTTTGTGTGTATTTTGTAGTTTTTGCACAATGCATGTATACTAATACATAATACACATAATATACACATAAACACACAATTTGTAGGTGACCACTAAATATATATAATTTGCCCTAATTATATATATTTATATCCATTTTAATCTTTTAGAAAAACACTATTTTCTTAACTTATATTTTGTACAAAAATTTGGGGAAAATTATGGCTAAACAATTTAAACATTTTTCTTGTAAAAAGTCTTATAAAATTATATTTTTCTAAGTGTTAAAATTCTACAAAAATTTTGGCATAGTTTCCCCTAAATTTAGAGGTTTTCCCATGTTGAG
Source organism: Helianthus tuberosus (assembly GCA_030545235.1). Taxonomy (NCBI): domain Eukaryota; kingdom Viridiplantae; phylum Streptophyta; class Magnoliopsida; order Asterales; family Asteraceae; genus Helianthus; species Helianthus tuberosus. Next base: position 41,939 of record JARYGA010055679.1, read on the forward strand.
AAACATGTATTCATTCATCACAAACATGAAATTTCTTATGAACTTGTAGTGTTTTAGATCTATACTTTTAACATGTTGATATGCTTAAAACAAGACTTATTTGTTACACTTTATAGACTTTGTAGAAACTTATTTTTGAAAACTTGTTCATCCACTTTATTTGTGAGTTTATAAGCATGAACATTTCATTTTAACAACACTTACAAGTTCACACTTCATGTCTTTCAAGTCTATTAACATGTTCACCATGGATCTTGTAAGATCCATGTGTATACTTGTTAGATCTACACTTCTAACAAGCATACATATAATGGATATCATCCATATCACAAAACAATCAACCACATCTTCATCACAACTTCAACATAACACAAGAAACACTTATTTCTTTTAGATTATGTTATTTTTTCAAGTGTTCATCTTTCTAAAGTTAAGACTCATGATGGTTTAACTTGTACATCTTAAACATACTACTAATTAGTATCAAAATAAAAGATTAGATGACTCACAAATAGCACTAGTGGCTAGGGAAGATGCAACAAGAATAAGAAGATGAAGAGAGGATGAAAGTGGTGGTTAAAAGCTTCCTAGAGAGGTCCTTGCACTTCCGAGTGTAAAAAAAAACTTCTTTACTATGCTTGAGACACGTTTGGGAACCCTTGGATTGCTTGTAAATTGAATGAAAAATGGAGGTGATTTAATGGTGGTGATGGCCGAAAGTTTGAAGGAAGAAGAAGGGAAAGATGAAGTTTGAATTGTGATGTTTGGAAGTTGTGAAGATAAGGTGCTTGTTATAATCTCATGCATGTATAATTTCCATCGAACACCATTTTAACCAACAAATAACTTTCCTTATCTTGAGACAACTTGGGGGCTTGTGGGCCCCCCTTGTTGACTGTCCAATGATGTGTGTGTGTGGGGGGGGGGGGGTTGTGGTGAAAGTTGAAAGTTAGGGGTCTTATATGTAAATTGATGTTTTAAATAGGGGTTAAATGGTATTAGGGGTTTTTAAGTGAAATAAGGTGTTTAATGATAATAACTAGCCTTATGATGTCAAAATATGTCTAACTAGTTCATCTTTTAGGTTCGGATGTAGTTCTGATACTTGTGCGGTGCTTGTTTCATTAACAGATCATTAAAAGGTTAAGTGGTGTAGCTTATATGGTATGATATGTTCTTGTGTTTTAATGATATGCCGATACTTTTCAAGTTATTTTTGATGTTTAAGAACATTTCTGGACTTAGTATAATTTGCCGGATGCTGAATTCTGCGGAAAATTATCATTTATGGTCCAAATCGGACACTTTTAAAGCTAGCTAAATTTTCCGGAAAGTGTTAACAATTATGCTTGTTTTCCCACTTGGGATTTGATATATTTTTTTATGTCGGACCTACGTCTAAGTCCTAAATCTACCATTTAGCTGAGTACTGAGGCTGTGCTCACACAGCTTATCTAACCGGTGAGTTTACTAATTGTTTTGACGCATTTTTTAAATTGTTTCAAACTGCGACGAATAAAATGTATGATATGCATGATTAAAATGTATAACATGCAAACATGTAATGTTGACGTTTAAAAACATAATTGCAGAAAATAAATAATTATTTAATGATACAGAAGTTACCGGATTGTGCCGTTTGTTACATATATATATAATTGTTATTTTGAAGAGTTAATTACTTTTTCCTAAAAGTGTTTTTTGAAAATAATTATAATATTATTGGGGCGGTTGGATTCACGGAATGATAATAATAGAATTAGAATGTTTAAAATAAATTGGAATTTGAAGGAATTGATTCCAATAGTAATTAGTGTTGTATTTGGTTTGTATAATTGTTAAGGCAATTTGAAAGCAAAAAAAATCAATTACGAAATTACCCTAAATAATCTCACTCCTAGATATAGTGTTACACACGTCCTATTATTATCAAATATTTTAAATATTTAGATGATTAGGTCCTCCATTTTTTAATAACATAGAACTTACTAGTTTAGGTTAACTGTTAACCAAGACAAACTAACATCATGGTTTATTACACATATATTGTAGACTAAAACATTAAGGTTTTAGACTCGAAAACTTTGTCACGCATGAGCATATTTTATCTTTTTGAAAGGATGTTCCCAAGGAGGTGGCGGTTTAAGAGTGTTCGGTTCTTCGCATACAGTTCTTTGTTAACCCATGTTATTAACCAAATTACTTTCCATCACATTAGTGGCGGTCCTATTTAGGAAGTGTAAGCTTTACTTACCTTGCATTTATTAGGGTCTCCTTGCGCACTTAACTTGACCTGTTTGACCCATTCATTTCCAAACTTTCACCTAGTTAGTCAAGAGTCAAACTATCACATCATATCCACAAAATAATCAAATTAGTCATCCAATACCATGACCACCACCCTTATGGATTTTTAAACTTCATTTTTCATTTAATTCTATGACAGGTTAAAGTCAAACTACAAACTGACACACACACACACTCACACACACACACACACACACACACACACACACACACATATATATGCACTAACAAGTCAATAAAACTCGCGTAGGAATTTTATCAAGAACTTGACGTGCACTCGATTTCATATGCCTATTTCATTACATTCTCCATAATAATATGTCCATAGATTTTACTTAGCACCACCCAAGCGGTTATTAGGAAACCTATTCATTCATAGCCTTCTTCAACAAAGACCATTAACCATTATTCATAGATCTTTCATGTTCAAAGGTTAACAAACCTCAAAACTCATGTTGGCATTTTATCAAATACTTGGTGTGCACTACTTTTAATTCTCATCCAAGATGTCTAAATTTTAGAAATTTACCATATATCACTATTATCACATTTCTTAGTCATTCATCTATATTCAATCATCACAATTTCGTGCAAAGTGACTAACATCTACAATGTCACCTAAAAAGGCTCAGATTCAATCAACATGTCAAAAAACCCTTATCATCTTCTACGAGAGTTTTAATTTAGAACAATGACACATATAATTTCTACATGTATTTCTTTTCAATTCATGGTTCTAAACCAATTTTACACATCAATTATGTAATACCATCAACAAACCCATTCAAGATTTGCAAAAATCAAGCTCCTTCACATAATACACTTTACCAAACTGTAAATTACATCGTACCTTATGATTATCATGTATGTATGATCAATAATCAAGGTTCATGCACAAGATTTAGCCTTAGTTCACCCATGAATTTGCTAGAATTTGTGCTAATTGAATTTTGTTTTGTTTCTCCCTTTTTCTCTTTTTGGTCGACACATACCCATCTCCATCTATCTTTCTCTCTCTTTTTTTTTAATCAACTAACTTTACTACAAGTTCATTTTCAGCCCTTGTATTTTTACTAGTTAATTTATTTGATTTAAACTCACTTATTTCCACTAATAGATAACTAACATTTAACTAGGCTAAAACATTCCTACTTATAACACATTATGTTAAATATCATTATAAACATGATAACTGAATTTAGTATTTTTGGGGTGTTACATATAACAAGAAGAGAAATAATGGAAAGATGAGGTATTTTGGTAATCTTGAAACATTTTTTTGGAAAGTTTATAATTCCCTCCAATATAGGAAGGATTAGAGATGAGTTTGGTACCAACCGGTACCGAAAATCCCAAAAAATGGTTACTGGTACCGAAAATACCCAGTATAGTACGGTTAGGTACCGGTATTTGAAGGTAAATACTGACACAGAACTGGTACCGTACCAAACCATTATCGAACCAATACCAAAAACATTAAATGTCTGTACCGAAAATTGAATCGGTTTGGAAAATTTAATACCAATACCAGTGGTTTGATTCTTGTTTCAAATGGACCCACTTCCACTACCACATCCACTTATTTGGTTAACTTGATGTGAAAAGACTAAAATACCCCTCTAATTAAAATCAAAATAATTTATCATAAATAAAAAAAAACAAATCTCACTCTCTCTCGCTCTCTCTCTCTCTCTCATCCCTTTCCCTCTCTCTAAGTCTTCACTACTAAACTAAACACACGACCACCACCATCACCACATGTACCACCGTAGCACATCATCACCGGCCACCACCATCTAAAAGACTAAATCTAGTTGACCATTTTATTAGTGTATATTACATTTTCCTTAATCAAAATTGTTGGCCCATAATTGCAAAAGATCCATTCGGACAACAATGAAGAAAAAATCGAATCTCAAATTCTTTTGGTTGTATAAAGAGGATATGATTGGAAACCCTAAGTAGGATGGAATTCGAAGAACCAGTGAAAAAAGGATTGCGAAGAAAAGAGTAAGCAAAACCATAAGAGAAAAGAGGACGAAACTAAAGATCGAAGGAACAAGGAAGCTTTAGTTGATTCCATGGGTTATTCTTTACAATTTTTAATTTTTGAACTTTTAGTAATGATGATGAATTTGATATTTTTGTTTAGGGATGTTCACGAGCCGAGCCAAACTGAGCGAACCTTTGCTCATGCTTGGCTCGTTTACAAACCGAACCGAGTGGAGCGGCTCATTTAAAACTGAGCCTCAAATCAAGCGAGCATTTTCCGAACCGTAAATATACTGAGCGAGCATCGAGCAAAGTTCGAGCGATTTAGATAACCGTGTCACCTGGATTTAGATTTGGACAACCGTGTCGCACGATTTAGATTTGGACAACGGTGTGGCCCGATTTAGATTTGCTGAGAGAGATAGAGACAATGTTTGGTCTCAAGTTTCAATGTTTTTAAAAACCGGCACATTTCATGACATAATATTTTTCTTATGAATAAAAATGTTATGGCCGACGAGGCGATGATCATATTGCATGAACAATGACGTTGAGAGTAGGAGATGATCGACTTAGGGTAACGACATGAAACATTTAGGCGATGAGCAGACGATCGTTTATCAGTTTATGGTTTAACTTTTAAATTTGATATTAATTTTTGTAATTGACGTGATTGGGCTAGTACTTATAGATATAGTTGTAAATTTGTATATAGTGGACCAGTATATATAGGGTGTGTGTGTGTATGTATATGTATAATTTATATTTGTGTATATACATGTTTATATACGTATGTGTATATGTATATGTATATGTATATGTGTATATATATATATATATACACAAACTAAAAATAATAATTCGAGTCGAACCGAACCGAGGAGACATTTTCCCATGCATGGCTCGTTTACAAACCAAGAAGAGCGCATCGTTTTCAACTGAGCGTCAAATCGAATGAGCATTTTCCGAGCATTTCCAAATAGGCGTCGAGCAGTTTGAACGACCCTATTCTTGTTAATTTGTTTTTCATGTTTGGCTAAACTTATTACAACTGTCCTAAATAAGTTGATATGATGTTTTGTTTATGATTGATGACTGATTTCTTGCTTGTATAATTTTTGTAATAAACTATGGTTAAATTCTTATGTGGTAATATTGATCTTTCTATGTGGTTATGCATGTCTATTTCAATATTTACTATCTCTAGGGTATATTGACGTCCATTAGCGTAGGGCTTGAAACTTAGTCGTTAATAGATAACTAATCATCATAGTTGGTTTGACGTATGTGCTGCTTACGAGAGTGATGTTGTTGTATAACATGCGTAATTTCATGCGTGATTTGGGTTTTGAGTTGTAGAGGAGGAGTTGGGTAGAAAGTGGGTTTTTCCTAGAAAGTCTAGGAAGCAATAAGAATGTGACACGTGGCATGGAGGGATTTTAACTAAAAGGGCACTTGTGTAATTTGACATTTTATTTTATTTTTGGAATTTTATCTCTCATTAACTAACAATGCCTATATTTATGGAAACTGTTTCTCCAAGATTTTTTGTATTTCGCAACCTTCTCCTTCTTCGTCTTTGTCATCATCAAACACTTCTCCATCTCCACCATCTCCGAGTTCATCATCACCATTCAAATACTGTTCGTATCATCTCCTTTTTCTTGACGATGTGTTTTAACAGCAAGCAAATTAATACAGTTGTGTTTTAGCAGTAAGCAGATTCATACAGTTGTGTTTTAGCATTCAGATTCATACAGTTGTGTTTTATCAGCAAGCAGATTCATACAGTTGTGTTTTAGCATTCAGATTCATA